>CAUYPK010157078.1:0-19399 GCA_963574355.1 Loris lydekkerianus
AGAGACAGAGTCTCACTTTATGGCCCTTTGGTAGAGTGCCATGGCATCACACAGCTCACAGCAACCTCCAGCTCCTGGGCTTAAGTGATTCTCTTGCCTCCGCCTCCCAAGTAGCTGGGACTACAGGTGCCTGCCACAACGCCTATTTTTTTGTTGCAGTTTGGCCGGGGCTGGGTTTGAACCCGCCACCCTCGGCATATGGGGCCGGCGCCCTACTCACTGAGCCACAGGCGCCGCCCAGACTTAGCGTTTTATATCTCAAAATTACTTTATACACAGAGTTTACGTTGCTAACATGGAATATCTAAGTTTACTATAAAATTTTCTCCTATTGAAGTCATAAATTATTTGTGAGTGCATGAAATAAATTGAACAGTGAAATTTTTTATCACCTTTCTCATCATCACCTTAAAATATTAATAATTATTAACCTTATATATTAAAACACTGGACATTATTTTAAAAGAGAGAGAATTTGGTTTTATTCTCCCAGGAGTGCAAAGCGCAAACACAAATAGTTTATCTCCTTACACTGTAGAATGACACAGCTGCACAGCTCGACTGTATTGGTGTATCTCTGTGGGTGTATGTGGACACACTTACTGTCCACAACGTCTTCATGACAGTGCGCGGTCTTTATAAGACTAATTAGATTTGTACTTACCTCAAAGGAAATGATGTTAATGTTCATGCTTCAGCCTAAATTTAACAGAAGCCTGTCTTTACTCAGTCCAGAAATAGTTACTTGACCAAGGCTCTCCGTTTACCTTTTAGATTTGGTCACCACCCAGATTATCCATTTTATGACCATCAGTAACAGCGGAGTCTGTGGCTGCTCCAGAGCGCTTTGATTTTGGCTGATGAATAGAGAACATCATCTCGTTCCATATGGCTTAGCCTGCTCCTTCACAAGTTCGCTCAAGACCCCTAATCAGGAAATAAATGTCTCTAAATCTAGTTTTTTTTTTTTTTTTTTGGTGAAGAAAATAAAGATGTATTTTAAGCAGCCCAACCTACTGCAGCTTTGGCACTTGCTTTTCTGTTTTCCTCCTGTCTCACTGAGGTTGAAGCGTTGGCGTCTCTGAAGTGATCACAGGGGATGTGAATCAAAAACTAGGACCCATCTGGTAACCTTCCTGTTTGCAAGGTCAAGCTTTCCACCTCTCCGTGGTTCTTACCCCCTGCTCCTTTTATTCTGTGAATTTTCCATACTATATAATTTTATTTAGAACTTATAAATGGATTTAAAATTTAATCAATACATAATACCCCAAATCTCCAAATTTTAATAAAGAACACTCATACCAAGGTCACGGAAGTTCTCCAATTGAATGGAAAAAGATAAACAAAAGAAGCCTACACCCAGATGATCAAGATGTTACTATCTGACTAGGGTTTTAAAGCAATCAGCACAAAAAACGTTTCAGCAAGCAATTATAAACAACTAGAAAGTTTCAATGAAGAGTCTCAGGAAATAAATATGAAACGTAAGGATAACCAAATGGAGGGGCGGCGCCTGTGGCTCAAAGGAGTAGGGCACTGGCCCCATATGCTGGTGGCGGGTTCAAACCCAGCCCAGCCAAAAACTGCAAAGAAAAAAGAATAACCAAATGGAAACTTTAGAACAGAAAAATACAATACAATAATCCAAATAAAAATTCAGTGACTTTCATCAATAGCATAATGTAAGCGTTACAGTAATCAGTGAACTGGAAGATAAAACACTATAAATCACCCAGTAGGACCAACAGAGAAAAGTAGTCAGTAGAAGGGAATAGAGCCTCCAGGACCGCGGGAAGGGACTGTAACAAAAGGCCCAACCTGGTTTGTCATAAAATCCTCTGGGTCCCAGGTGGGGCTGGGTAAGGTGGCGTAGTATCAGTTGTCTGTCCCCACAGCTGTCACAAGTTAAGCAAACTTCAGCAATTTTCTTGTTCTGAGAAGTCTCTAGTTGACTGCATTCTCCTTCCATTGACAAGAGAGATTCCTGTTATACTGACATTTTCTAAGAGTTAACTGCATGACAGAAATTGTGCAGAATTTCCTTCGCTGTGATCCGTCTCAGCATGGGGATGAGCCCTTCTCAGGCTCTGCAGCTCTCAAGAGACTTCCCCACTTCCCTCTGCAGATGTGACTTTTTTTTTTTTTTTTTTTTTGCAGTTTTTGGCTGGGGTCAGGTTTGAACCTGCCACCTCTGGTATATAGGGCTGGTGCCCTACTCCTTTGAGCCACAGGCGCTGCCCTGCAGATGTGACTTTTCTATCCAAGAAACTGCTGTTCTCACATCTCCTTCTAGACTTAACTATACCTCTTCTTTGTAATATCAGGCCTAGATGCAAATCAAGCATATAGTGATTTACTAGCCCCTGTCTCAGGGCAACGATTCTCCAGTGATTTCCCAGGTGAATTAAGGCTTGTCATCTACAGATTTGCTTTGTAGGTTTAAATGAGCTCTTCTGATTTTGTTGTCAAACACTCTTCAGCACTGCCAAGGAGTATCTGGTTTCCCGCAGGTGCCATAGGGAAGTGGGCTTTGTGCTGGCAGGTTTAGGCACTGCCACTGAACCACATGTTAGCCCTGGAAGGAAATGGGTGCTATTCTCTCCAGAATCAACACTAAAAGTCTTATCCATTCTCTCTTATTTGTATAGTTTAAGAAAAAGATGAATTTCAAGATAGTGTGGAACTAGCTATTCCACAAAGGCATGGGAAAAAACAAACACTCAAATAAAACTGCTAACACATACCATTAAACAAAAGAAAACAAACAAAACCTTTATGCCAATATCACAAGCTAACAGTTCACAAGGCAGGAGTAGTAAACAATACCGCCAGGCCTATTTTGAATCACAGGTGGTGCTGTAGATGTCCTCCTCTCAGCAGAGGAATGTACTCCATTCCTGAGTGCCTGAGTGGGAAGGAAAAGCAGAGCCCAGGGTGCTGGTCCCGCATTGTGCGTGTGGCAGCCCATCTTCTTCTGAGTGCGAGGTGCTACGAGGTGAACCCCACACCCGGCACCTGTGGCCCTGTGTTGATGGCGAGTGAGCCTACCATTTCCATTGGCAGATCGCCGGAGGGGATGCATGATTAGGAGCTCAGCCTCTGCAACCAGATTTCCTGGGTCCCATCCCCTACATTGCCTACTAGTTGCGTATTTTGGGACAACTCATTTAGCCTCTCCATCCCTTGGTTTCTTCATCTGCAAAATGGAAATGTTGGGGCTCAGAAAGCAGTATTTCAAACTGAAGGCCACAGAAGCCAAAGTTTTTCTCTGACCTTGCCTTGCCCTCTTGCCTCTCCATTTTATTCTCCTTTGAGGCAGAAACTAGAATCCCTCTTCTCCAAGGCAGGTATAGAAACCAGAATTCCTTTTGTTAAAAGCCAGCCATAAAACCTAAAAATATTCCATATAAAAACTGGCCATAAAGAAATTCTCTGAGTCTCGGTGTTTGCCTGCAGGTCATGAGACTGCATGGACAGACATTCAGAGAGAGCCCTGCCCACACCCACAGGGAAGGACGCTCCTCAGAGAAGCCAAGAAGGGTCCAGACGGACACACAGGCCTTGCTGGTTTCCCGGGTCAGCCTGTCAGCATCAGACCACGTCCTCTGGTCCAGTCATATTTCTACACAGCTGTAGATAGAGAATAGAGGGCCTAAGCATAAACATGGACAAGTCCCTGTGCCTTTGAGTCTTCATACTGAAGGCTCCCATGTGCACATATTAAATAAATGTTTCCCTTTTCTCTGATTAATCTGCCTTTTGTGAGTTGATTTTTCAGTGACACTTCAGAGGGCCAAGGGTAATGATTTCTACCTTTCTGTGAAGACTGAATTAATGTGATAGCATGTAGCCACCTATGTAACAGGGTATGTAGCAACCTATGTTAACAACATACCTTGTGATCTATGTAACAACCTATGCAGCAAGATGTGTAGGAACCGGGACAGCAGCCTTGCAGAGACAAAGAGGCGATTGACTGGGACAGCAGGCTTACAGAGACAAAGTGGCAGTTTTTTGAAACATACAACCAATCTCTAGATGTTATGGACAGACATTGGAAATTGATCAGCTGTGGAATTTCAGTGTGGGTGTTGGGCTTGGGGGAGGGGAGCTTGTTCTCAGTAAATAGCAGCTGCTGAGGTCGCTTGGGGCCTTTTGCCCAACATGCGTGAGGAGGCCTACCTCCTGCAAGTTTTGAGCTTACAGTCCATTGTCCTTCCTTGGTGCAGGCACCGACACCTGGTGTAGTCGGCAGGATAGTGGACATGGACCGAAGGGGACTATCACTCTGAGTAAGTGTAACCATTGGCAGTATGGCAGGAGGGAGTTACGGGGAGGGAAAAGGGACTCTCCATCCAGATTGACCAAGGTACAGCGTAGCCTTGGGCCACCACAGGTACTAACCAAGGGGCAATGTCACTTAAAGTGAGTAAGACCCTAGGTTTACTGAAACCACAGGTTTCCTGAAATAGGTAACCTACCAAAGGACAGGATCACTCAGAGTGTGTGACACCTGCAAATCATAGGCACCTACCAAAGGGATACTAAGACCTTTGGCAATATAATAAGCAAATCCCCCTCGGTCCTACCCAGGGGACCGACAATTGTAGTGGGAGAGAGCTTTTTAAATAGCAAAACAATTTACAGGAAAGCAATAGGTGGCTTCTGGTCCATGCAGTCACAACAGTTTCAGACTGATAAAGACGGTGATGAGGCGTGCAGCAGGTTCAATTAGAACAGGATGGGGAAGAATCTGAGTCTTTGGGCTCTGTGTCCTCCCATCCATTGCCACCTTTGCGCCTCAATAAATCTAAGCTAAATCAAACCCTGAAAGTCAGCATTAAGTGGTTAGAAGGCCAGTTGAATGATCTCACAGCTAAGACTACTCATATAAAACTTCTAGCACTGCCCTCAGCACCCCCTTATGAAGCTAGCTCTCCCACCACTCCAGTTATGAAAGCACTATTAGAGGGTCACCAAACAGGAGACTTTACTTTAGAAAATATGTTGGGGCTCTTTCCTGGTACAGTTACTGACATCCCTCCTAATTCGCAATATCCTCAAAGGGCCAGCACTTTAGTCATTGTGTTTATTTTCATGATTCTAAAAGATCTAGAACAGGCTGCCACACAGTGTGGCATGCAGCCTGTTTTCTAGAGGCTTATGATAGACTTGTGCAAGAGCAGCGTCTTATTCCATATGGTTGGGACATGCTGGCCAGAACTGTTCTCGAATCTGGTCAATATTTACAATTTATTAATAAAACTTAGTGGAAGGAGGAGGCAGACTTGGTAAGTCACCAGAACCAGCAGAGGAATGTTCCCATAACTTCAGAACAGATCACTGGCTCTGGTCAGTGGATGGGCGTTCTGAAACAACTTCAATATGATGATATAGCTACAGTACAAACAAAGCTGTGCTGTCTTAGAGCCTGGGAAAAGGTTCAGGCACCTGGAGATGTCTCTAAATCTTTTATTAAAGTAATGCACTATGCAAATGAATCTTACACTGACTTTTTAGCTTGATTAAAAACGTCAGTAGATAAAGCTATTGCTCAGCCGGAAGTTAGAGATATGCTTTTTCAAACCTTACTATTAATAGCATTTGAAAATGCTAACTCTGAGTGTCAAAAGGTTTTGTATCCTCTGAGGGCACAAAATGCTCCTCTAGAGGAATATATACAAGCATGCTCTGTGTGGGAACCGAAACCTATAAGGCTAATCTTGCTGCCTCCATAAAAGATGGGTTCAAATCAAATTTTGTCACATGCCATAATTGTGGGAGGCCAGGCCATATGAAAAAAGAGTGCTGGAAAAGGAAGAACAATCAGAATACCAATGAGAAGGACAATTTCAATAATCAAAAAAGACAAGGAAAATGCAACCCCCCAGGGGTATGCCCCAAATGTAAAAAAGGGTTTCATTGGGCTAATGAGGGCTGTTCCCAATTCAGTAAAAATGGAACACCTTTACAGCAGGGAAACTCAGTCTGGCTGGGGCCCACAGACAAAAAGTACAAGGATTTACCGACTCGCCAGCAACCTCAGCCCATCCGATCCCTTTCAGATGTCACCCCAGGTAGTACCACTTTAGATTTGCCAGCATGTGATAATGTTACTTCCTAACATGGGAGTAAAGAAGTTAAGAACAGAAATATGCAGTCTGATTCCCCCAGACTCTGTTGGGATATTGCTGGGAAAAAGTGTTTCATCATCTCCTGGGGTGCTGGTCCACACAAGTGTTGTCAATAGTGACTTCATAGGGGAAATACAAATCTTGATCTCAGTAAACCAACTCATTCAAATTTTAGCTGGACAAAAAATTGCTCATTTGCTGTTTCTGCCTTGCATTAAGCTAACTGATAATAAACGTACCAATGATCCTGGCAGTACAAACAGTATTTTTTGGCAAACATCTACTGATAAGAACACTCACCCTGAAAGATAAACTCTTTAGTGGCCGGTTAGATACTGGCACAGATGTTTCCGGTATGGCTTTAAATCAATGGACTAAGGGATGGCCTAAAGAAATAGTTGATGTTACTTTTATGGGTATAGAAACTTTAAATTCAGTTTTTCAAAGTATATTGCCTTTAACTTGTTTAGGAATGGATAATCAACACGCTCAAATTCAGCCATACAGAGAAGATATAGCCATCAACCTGTGGGGGTGTGACTTATTCCAACAGTGGAAAGCTATGGTCACTATACCCTCCTCTTCTGCAAATTCTTTTCAGATGTCAAATTTAGCCTAGAGGCCACTGCCCCAGAATACACTCTCAGGTTATCTTGGAAGAGCGATAATCCAGTGTGTGTGGAGCAGTGGCTGTTAACAAAAGAAAAAGTGGATGCTTTATAATTTTTAATTCAGGAACAGTTAGAACAAGAACACACTGAGCCCTCCGCTAATCCCTGGAACTCTCCCATCTTTACGATAAAAAAGAAATCAGGCAAATGGAGAATGCTCACCCATCTCCACAAAGTCAATAAAACTGTTATCCCCATGGGCCCTTAGCAACTGGCCTTCCTTTGCCTTCTATGATTCCTTCTAATTGGTATTTGTATATAATTGATTTAAGAGATTGCTTTTCACTATATATTTACATCCTGAGGATCAACCCCATTTTGCCTTTTATGTCCCTTCTTAAAATCAGCGGAGACCCTACCAACACTTTCAGCAGAAGATTCTGCCACCAGGTATGTTGAATAGCCCCACGTTGTGTCAGCATTTTATTGATAAATCATTGCAGCCCATTGGAGAGAAATATCCTACAGCCTATGTCGTTCAGTATATGGATGATATTTTGCTTGCCCACCAAAACTTGGCCATTTTACAAGACATGTTTAAACAAGCTGTATTTGCCTTAAAATCTTATTGCTTTCACATTACACCTGAAAAAATTCAAATTACATGGCCCCCTAGTTATCTAGGATACAAATTAACTCAAACTAAAATTCTCCTGCAATGTGTTAATTTTTGGTTAGATTCTTTATCTACTTTGAATGACTTTCAAAAATTGTTGGTCCATATTAATTGGTTACATCCTACATTAGGAATACCAACTTATGATTTAACTAATCTCTTTAAAATTTTGGAGGGACCTTCAGACTTGAACAGTCCTCACTCACTCATCCCTGAGGCAAAAGAGGAATTGCAATTAATTGAAAAGGTGTTTGCCTCAAAAGAATTAGATGGGAGTGACATTAGGTTTCCCATTTGACTGATAGTTATAGCCACCTCTCACTCCCCAACTGGAGTTATTTATTAAGAAGATATCCTTCTAGAGTGGCTATTCCTCTCTGATAAAACCACACAAAAATTGCAACAATATTTAGACAAAATTTGTGAACTAATTGCTAAAGACAGAAACAGAATTTGTCAGATCCATGTTCTATAGTTGTTCCTTTTACATAAAGACAAATTCAACTTAATTTTCAATTATCAATGCCTTGGCACATCACTCTTGTCTCTTATAAGGGCCTGATTACCAATGAATGCCCTCATGATAAAAGATTTCAATTCCTAAAGCTTAAGTAATTTTCTATCCTTCTAGAATATTAAACTTTCTCATGGTATCCCTTACAATTTTCAAGGCCAAGCCATTATTGAATGCCACCACAAAACATTAAAAGATATGATAGTTAGAAGAGGCATACTCCCCTTGAATAATAGCCCTAGATATATCCTCACTAGAAGAATGCTGTTCACCCTTAATTTTCTGAATTTCAACAATGATGGAAACACAGCTGCTGAACATCACTGGACATCTCTCACCCATCTGCTACTTTCCCAAGTGCAACAACCTATTTTCTATAAGAAGCATGACATGTCTGAATGAAAACCTGGTTATGTGCTTCTTGGAGTCGAGGGTTTGCTCAGACCATTACAGAACAAGAAAAGCAGTGGCTGCCTGCTCACTGGATTAACCTCAACATGAACAGGAGACCTCACCAACACCTTGACAAATCCATCCTCAGTAACTCCTTCTATAGATACAAGGTTCCCGCATTTGAGCCTGAACAAGGAATCTAAATCTTTTAGGCTATAAATTCATGAAAACATTCTACTGCAAACTTTCTACCCCAATTTTCATTTATGGTGAACCCTAGACCACCCTCCTCTGAGAAACCTCTAGCTGCAACCCATATCCCTGTCCATCCTCAGCAGGAAGTAGCTAGGAGCGGTCAGCGCCCTTTCCCATCAGCAGTTAGAGCTTCTGAGAGGAAGGATCAATATAGGGTTCCATCACTTAAAAGAACCTCCCAACCTCTAGGCCCCAGTGAGCTCAGTCCATATCCTCTAAGCTCTAATAAGGTTCTGAACAAAGCAGTTGGCTTTGGTAATGGAAATTTGAAGACATAGCAAAGTCCTTGTATCAGCAAAGGTGAGGGAATCTTTATTTATTGTGTGCATACCCTTACTCCTTCCCCACCTGACATCCCAGTCTGCACTCTGGCCTATTGCTGCTCATTTGATGGGTGCAACGGATAATGTGCAGAAGCAGGAAACTGCGCATGGATCAATCCTTCCTATGGAAGTGTCAAGAACCCTATGGGTCAGCCCCAAAACTGTTAGGTGATGAAATATGTAAAATTAATATTACCCTTATTAGTTTACAATAATACAACATAACACAAATCCCTTTCCTTTGGTGAAGGCCTCACTGACTCCTCTGATGTAGTTTTGTTAACTAGTATGTGTTTTTCTTTTCTTTCTTTCTTTTCTCCACCTAGCTAGAAGGAGCACTTTGACAAGAAGAGCAAATGAAATAAACACCTATGGGTTTTTTCCCTTCACCCTGCACAGGAATGTCTTAAACAAAAAAGGGGTATATGTAGCCACCTGTGTAACAGGATATGTAGCCACCTGTGTAATAAGATATGTAGCAACCAGGTAACAACGTATGTAGTGATCTATGCAGCAAGATGTGTAGGAACGGGACAGCAGCCTTGCAGAGACAAAGTGGCGAATGACCAGGACAGCAGGCTTGCAGAGACAAAGCCGCAGGTTTTTGAAACATAAAAGCAATCACTAGATGTTAACGAACAGACTGTGGCAGTTGGAAATTGATCAGCTGTGGAATTCCAGTGTGGGGGTTGGGCTCAGGGAGCTTGTTTTCAATAAATAGCAGCCGTGGAGGTTGCTTGGGGCCTTTTCCCAGACATGCATGAGGAGGTCCACCTCTGGCAAGCTTTGAGCTTACAATCCATTGTCTGGCCTGCTTCCTTGATGATGGCACTGACATGTGTCTGGCACACAAAAAATATGCAAGTATTAGTGAACATTGATGAGGGCCTGGTATTGGCACGTGGATGAGATTCTAAGTGGCAGGGGCCGTACATGGCAGAAACGCACCTTGAAAGCTATTGTTTTCCGTGTTCTTCTTGTGTTCAAAGCCCCAGAGACCAGTTGGTGGAGTGTGGCTTTCAGGTCTGTGTTACACGCTAGTGGAGTTACACCACCAGCACTCTATCGGCCACAGCTCTCAGACTGAATCTGAATGGAAGTCAGATAATTTAATGTTGCAAAACTGCCTGGATGGTCTACTTACTCAAAACAGGTAAGTAAAAGAACCTGGTCTTGTGAGAACACATGGCCCAATAGTGAGGACAACATGCCGCAGACAGAGACCAAGTCTGGACCAATGTCATTATGAGAATGTCAAATGAGAAAGGGCCATGACCAGTGTGGAGCCCAGCACAGCACACAGTGCAGCGTTACACCTGCACGCTCCTGTTTGCATGCGAGACTCTAAGGACAAGGCCAAGTTGCCCTCACACTTGCAGCTCTGCACAACGGTAAGGAAAGGGCAGTGAGGATGAGAGATGAGCCAGGAGCATCGCTGTAGACACGTGAAGTGGAAGGCACGTATTGACACCTACGTGGGGAAGGGGAGATAAGAGAGGGGAGGAGGTGGTGGACATATATATATATATATATATATATATATACGTAATTTTATCATTGCTCAAGGCTTGGAACTAATAAACGGTGTATAAAACAGATTCCAAAGTTGTGCACTGTGTCACCCCGGGGTACCACAGTGAACTCACAGGAATGTCATGGGCCTGTTACCAGAGAGGACACACACATGGCTAGTAAGCACATGAAAGATGATCCACATCATTCCTCACAGCTGTGAGGACAGAGACAGACACCTACCAAAGTGGGGAGGGTGGGGAGAAACAGGCCTCCATATGCATGTCTGCACCCCAATTTCCAGTGTGCATGGAATGGAAACCTGGGTGCTCTGAAAAACAGATGCTGCAGCTAACCAAAAAAACTGCCACTGGACCAGCAACCCCCCATCCCCTTGAACAAACGATGCCTGACCGTTTCCTGATTTTTATGCCTTTGGTTGCCACTTATCCTTGGATTTTTCCATTCAAATGTAAAGAGAAAGAGCCCATGAAGCATCGATGGGGCCTAAAACAGTCTCCCCTGGAAGCTGCTTGACACCATGGGTCCCTTAAAGAGCACACAGTGACACCTTTCTCTTGTGTAGCCTGCTGTGCACTCCCCGGTGTGGGGAAGAACTTCTGTGTGCAGAAAAGCAGAGATGCCACAGAAGGGAAGAAGGGGCTCTGTGAGCCTCACTCTTACAACAGAAACAAGGTGTGCAGAGCTTTCAGCTACTACCTGAAAAGAGGGTTAGGAAGTACAGGTCAACGACGCAGTTGCATACACTCTGTGGGACTTCACAGGCTTTATACCTTCCCAGTGTTTTCTTATTTTTGCTATCTACCATTCCATTCTTCATAGCAGTTTTACAAGGTGTAAGAAACCCTAAAACCAAACAGGCAGTGCAAACACTGCCATCTCCTGCCAGAACTGCAAATAAACTTGAATGTTAATGTTCCTCAAATGCCATCTGGTGGCAGACTTAATTGACAGTTTTCAGGTGGTCCTGGGAAGTAAAGCCATAAAGTGCAAACTACTGTAGCCCGTCCTCAGGATTCAGCTGCCCCAGTCTGCAGGGGACGCCAGAACTTACCCCCATCTAACTGTAGCTTTGTACCTGCTCACCAACCTCCCCTCCCCAGGCCAGCATCAAGTAACCACTGTCCTGCACTCTAGTGTAAGGTGTAAGTGACAAGTGACATCTACAAAAGAGTACAGCTAGATTTCTGGCTCTGGGAGATAAAATAAAACACACACACACGCACACACACACGCACAGGAGTACACAGAGTGCCAGACGCACTGCACCACTTCATCCCAACGCTCCTAGGTAGGCAGTGGTGACAAATGCGAGGCTTAAGAGACCACACAAAGTCACATAGCTAATGAATGACGGAATCAGAAACATGGAACATTAGGTCTATAAGGATGCAGCTGAGGACATGTCAGAAACTGCTTGGTGACATGGGAGTGGCAGGAGATCCCCTGAGTAGTCTCCCTTTTCCAGCCTTTTATCAACAGCCTTATTAAACCTCCCCTTGCAGAACGGCCAGACTACAGCACCCCATCCTCAAGTCTACCCCACTGTAACGAGCCTCACTCACAGTTCTCAACAACAAACTTCTTTGCATTTGTTGCTGGCAGCAGCAAACCCCTCTTGTGAGACCCAGAGCCAGGACATTCTCACAAGCTCAGGTATGTCTGGAAGTCTGGGCAGGGAGGTGGACATGAGAAACTGTGGAACAAGATGATGGTGAAGAGAACGGGGGGAGTAATAACCCATCCTTGCTGAGGGTCATCAACAACCTGTAAGGTGCTGCAGTGACCCCTACTGAACAGGTGAAGAGACCGAGGTCCTGAAAGGTGAAGTGGTCCACTCAAGAACATAGAGCCCTCAATCCAGATTCAGCATTCCTGCCCACAGTAAGATGGTGGTGAAACTGTCCTCAAATTAGATCCTGCTGGCCCCCAAGAACCCCTGCCTGCCTTGCCCAGGCCTGGCACCAGATAGGGCAGCAGCTCTAAGAGGCTGGGCCAGAGATGGATGTGGTGGGTGTAGGAAAGGGGCCCCATGGTGGTGCAGACATCAGATTTTCTTTCTGCTGAGCTCCCTTTGTACAGCAGCCAAGGAGTCAGACAAAAGTACATCCCTGGGCCATCAGTGCGAGACTGAGGGCACAGATGCAGGCCAGGTGCATGGAGAGGTGGCAGCAAGGGCAGTGACCAGGGCTTCTGGCAAGCACTATGTCCATGCACCCACCATGCACGGAGCCAGCCTGGTGTGAACACACCTCTGACGGGCCCCTTTCTGATGCACCGAGTCTCAACAGGCTACACAAGCAGATTCGGGGCAATGAGCCATACTTCACCTCTGGTTTGGGGTTTCCACAATAATTTGACTTACCAGAAGGCTTCATTAAAATAGTATCTAAAAATTTAAATTTAGATTTTAAATTAGAAAAAAAGAAGCCTTGCTTTTAAACTGAAATGGTGTCTCCAATTTACTCCACTTTCCTTTCCACGTGTGGAGGGAAGGATTTTGCTTTGAATCACTGGGGGTACTGGCAGGCATCGGGAGTCAGACAAGATGGGCCTGGTCGGCACGTGTGCAGCTGGGTAGTGGGCAGTGATTCATGACGTCCCATAAGACAATATTTTCTTAAAATGTGAAGGTAAATTTTATTCATGAGTTCTTCGTACCCTTTTTTCAGAGAGTAGAGGCCACACAAGCTGCCATGCAGAAATCCCATTTCTATCACTCAGAAAACACTCAATCCTTTGGACTTCTCAGCAGGGAATCCACCCCACCTACCTGTGTGGGGCCTGTCCCCGCATCGTGGTTGACATCGCCAGTGTCCATCCATCTGGGCCGAGCAGGAACAAGGGAAAGGGAGGACGTGACCTCAGTACTGTATGTGGAAAGGATAGTCTTTGTGATTTTTAGTTCTGAAAAACACGTGAGAAATAGAAGCAAGAATGATTAATTTTAAGGGAAAGATTTTCAAATGGTATAGTTATATATTTTTAAACTCCTCACTCTGTGAAGTTAGTCTTGAGTTCACTCAGTGACCCATCTTCAAACAGAAAAGACCAAGACAAGAAGGTTCAGCTAACCTGCTTAGTAGGTGTATAACAAACACCTTCGCAGGAACCAGCCACCCAATCTGTATCCTGCTCCCTCCACTTTAAGAAGAAGGAGCCATATTTACGTGGGGAATGTGGCCAGCCGGAAATTTCTGTCCAGCTTGAGCATGTCCTCCATATCTTCTTCTGTTAATTCAAAATTGAACACCTAGAACCAGAATAAAGTGTTCATGGGAAACTCAGTTCACAAGAATGGAGCGTGTGTTACCTACACAGCCCTGGGGGAGCCCTGCCAGGGGCACACAGGAAAGAACCACTTCCCAGACCACGGAACTCACCAGGGCCACAGCCCGGGTCCCCACATGAACTTTGATTTTGATCTCTGGGCTGGTGCTGGCTCAGCCTTGGCTATCCTCAGGAAACCTTGGAACATAAACTGTATTCATTTTATAGGAGTAAAGGACATTTGGGAAGACCCTGTCTCCCAAAACCAAGCATTCGTTTTGCACACCCCACCCACTAGGGAGCCACTTTGGCCCTGGGACTACTAGTGTTATAAGTATTATCCACGTCACGGTGTAATTTTTCTGAGTAACTGCTTTTGTCCCTCTAAAATAATACTCTGACCCCTCGACCCTTAGTTGCCGCAACACACTAAGGAACATGGCCCACTTCCACAAGAAATGCAAACTCAGCAAGAAGTGCAAACTTCTTGCAACCATGCCAGTTCCAACCCCGCTGTGGGGCTGGGTCAAAGGAGAGGGAAGACTGGACTACTGAGTGACCCCAAGGTGTCCAGAAGGGTGGGGGGGTGAGTGGGACCCCAACCTCTACCCTCATAGGAGACTTGCTGCCTACAAGCTAGGAGAAATCAACCCCACAGCATTAGCAGGGATTCTGACTGTGGGGATCTGGGGCTGGCAGTGGCTGGGGTGAGGGGAAGAGGGCACGAGGCTTAGAGTGAGCAGTTTATTAAGAGTCCCTATCTATGAAGGGCCACTTGGTGAAGCATGGCTGAAGGGTGTCTGGGCCCAGCACATTGTCCCGGCAGCTCTGAGGCACCCTGGCACTCTGCATGGCTTGCAGGGCTCTACCACATCCCCCCAGGCTGGCCCTATGGACCCAGCTCCCAACACCTTCTAACAGGACTTGTGCCTGTGCACAGCCATCAGATTCATATCTGCTGTGATCCCTGGGGTCTTGCATCTGCTGCATGTGAGCACACGGACAGCCCTGCCCCCCAGTGTGCACAGACCTCACGTGAGGGCACTGATAGTCCCGCCCCCCAGTGTGCACAGCCCTCACATGAGGGCACTGATGGCCCTGCCCCCCAGTGTGCACAGACCTCACGTGAGGGCACTGATGGCCCCGCCCCCAGTGTGCACAGACCTCAGGTGAGGGCACGAACACCATCACCTCTCTGTGTGCACAGACCTATGGCGAAGGAGCAGGGCATCCTGGCTGTGCCTT
Organism: Loris lydekkerianus; assembly: GCA_963574355.1. Classification (NCBI taxonomy): domain Eukaryota; kingdom Metazoa; phylum Chordata; class Mammalia; order Primates; family Lorisidae; genus Loris; species Loris lydekkerianus. The sequence continues at coordinate 14,958 of CAUYPK010157078.1, forward strand.
GAGACCCTACGGGAGAAGAAGCCCTAAGACTGCAGCCTGTGGGTCACTGAAGAAAGGCTGATCACTGATACTGACAGTGCAGAAGATGAGGCCTCTGAGGTGTCAAGCCACAGAGATCTTGGGGCTGTTTTTACAGGAGTCAGCCTGCCCCAACAAAACCCTCTAAAACAGTGGTTTTCAACCTTCCTAATGCAGCGACCCTTTAAATACAGTTCCTGTGGGTCACGACCCACAGGTTGAGAACCGCTGCCCTAACATAAAAAGGAAAACACCTACCTGGATATTCTCTCTAATCCACTTTGGGGTGACAGATTTGACAATGACTATCATATGCCTCTGGATCTGAAATCGGATCATTATCTGTAAGGAACAAAATGTCTAACATCATACAGAAGGAAACCCCATGAAGTCACATCTATGTTACTTCTTAAGAGTTTCATTCTACAGTGAAAGTCCAAAAGTCAAGGACAGCAGGAGCTGTCACTAGAAGCTCTTCCATGCAAAAAGCCTTCAGAGGTCCAGTGAGCATTTTCTGAGCAGCTCTGTCAGGACATCCGTGATGACGGTCGTCAGCCAAGAGGAGGCCAGATGTCATCCTCACTCTTACTGAGGAGGAATGTGTTAACTCACATCCAATCCCCTCAATAAACTGGACATTAGACTAGAGAAAACTATATGTATAATAAATGACTTTCTGGTCCATTTCACACTTGCTGTGCATGTAGCCGGTGGGGCACCCTGGCACCCTGGCCTCCTCTACCCCAAGGCACAGCTGTGGAGTGTGACTTCCCAGACCCTAGATCCTCTGGGTCTAGACAGGCCGGGTGGCAAGAGCGCACGGCTGGAGGGAGTAGAACAGCGGTGACCAGCAAGCTGCCCCACAAGGCTCTGGCGCGTCATCGACTCCTCCAGGGACACCAATCCCTTCCCAGGAACTGCCAAGCCCCAGGACTCTGGGAGGATGTGTGTCTCCCCTCAGGACAGCCTCCCTCGTACCTGAGCTGCAGACTTGTTGTGCTTCCTTGCGATCTTCTGAATTACTGGGTTGTCCATCATGTCAAGCCCCTCGCTAGAGAGACACAGCACAGGGTGGTAAGCCAGAGGCCAGCATGGGTGCTCCTTTCTTTAAAAAGGAAAACCTTTCTCCAAAATGAAAGATCTGTTTTTTTCTGGTTGCAATCATGATGACTGTAGCAAATTTAAACAATGCAGAAAAGCACCTCACTCCAAATTCACTGTGGATAAGCGCTGCTCACGTTTTGGTGGATTCAGCTGCACAACCTCACTTTTCAGGTGTATTTTTTGCTTTTTCTCAAGAATCAGGAGGCAACATCAGAGCACATAAGGCAGTGGGTTCTCCCTGCTGTGAGGTGCCCTCCGACACTCCCAGACTCTGAGACGCATCAGCTGTCTACTGTAGACCCTAACAGAGTATCTAGAGTACCATTAACTGACATTTGCTATCAGCAACGATACGCTCAGAAAAGGTCATCCCAAATACCAAAAAAGTTATTACTGTGAACATGTGGAATGTTTACTATAAGAGATTTTGAAGATTACCACAGAATCTCTATCCCTCAACAGCCGTCCAGGCAAGGGACCAGCCCTAATAACTCTAGGAGCCGTTTTATTAACCAATAGTCCTATCACTAGTCCTTTGACAAGCACTGGGCTAGTCGCAGTCCTCAAAATCTCTTAAGGAAGTGAACAGCATAGGTTTTCTCTATCTCTTTCTCTGACGGCAGCTCGTCCACTCCACCAGGGCCTCCTCTACCCCAAAGCATAGCTGTGGAGTGTGACTTCCCAGCTGCTACCAAGTTCATGCTCCATTTCACATGGAAAACACACAGGTGGTAAAATCCAAATAATTTCAGCCTTTCTGGGACTCCCAATGTGCCCAGGCACTGAGCCTAGGGCTGGGAATGGGATGGGTAGGACGCCCTGCCTGCACTCAGGCGGCTTTGACTAGTGAAGAGACTGAGAGGAAAATCGAGACCACACAGGCTGACGGGGGCCATCCACCAGGCACGAATACAATGGGCAAGAGGCCCTGAAGAGGTGCTGCTGCTCTGAACCTTCAATCAGAAACCAAAGGTAGCTATATTTTTTAAAAATGTAAGATTTCTGAGTAAAAAGAACAGACTGCACAAAGGTGGAGACTAAAAAGAACACATTCTCTCCAAGGAGTCACAATTTCATGTGGTTGATCCATTGAATGTCTGCAGGGCGGGGGAGAAGTGAGGCCAGAGGCTAGCAGAAGCCAGTCAGCAGCACCTCACAGGCCACCCCGAGAGGGACACAGTCACACGGAGACAATTTCCTTCAGCTGCTGTGCAAACAGTTCATGGGTAGGTTTGGGGCAGGGGGTTAAGGGCTCCTCTGATAAGCTTAGGGAATCAACCAAGGCAGCAGCAGTATAATACAGATCAACAGACAAGAGTCCAAGTTCTGGCAGGATCATCACCGGGTGCTGGTGCTGGCTGGACTGGGGCACAATTTCCAGCTTAGGTGGCTGAATGAGTAGGTGGTGGCCCCTTAGCTGATCCAGGGAGCACAGCACAAACTGCAGGTCTTGGGGAGTTTGCGAAACCTAATGACTGAGAGGTCTGGGGATGTCCTCACAGAAGTCAGCAGCAAACTGGCTCACCTCAGGCTGGCTACATCCCCGCAGAGGGCCCCGCCCCAGGGCACCCCACCCAGGGCCATTCTGGCTTCCAGCTCCCCACCTTCTGCCCAGAAGCATGAAAACTGTGGACTTCCCCGAGGCCTCTCCACACCCCACCCACACTTCCACTGACCCCTCCTCCAAGTCTCCCACTAGAACCTCAACTTACACAGACACTGACCATCCTTACCAGGAGCTACCAAGAGGCCGGTAAACTGTTACGGACACATTTCTGGACTGGCAAAATCCAACCAGGTCCTTCTGATTCAGGTACGGGTGGCATTCGATCTACAAGAAGAATCACAGCTTACGTGACAATGCCGAACATGAGGCCAACCAGGAAGTTCTACGGAGGAGACGGGCATCTACATCTTTGCCGCTACCAACCTATCTGGAGGCCTGAGTTCTTCTGAGAGGAGGGTGGGCTAAGTCATCTCCAAGACCCAGCTGCTGTCAAGGTCTCCATATCTATGGCCTTGTGGGCATCTGCCTCATCTGGATGGCCCCATGGCACCTGTTCAGTGAGACCGTCCCTGGGCCCAAGCTCCCGATCCCCCGTGTCCTGTGCAGCACCTGCCCTACCCTGACACCTCACCAAGCTTCGTGAAGACAGGGATTTTTGTCTGAATTCTTTTTTGCTGTTGCTCATGGATATCTCCCAATATTGAGAACAATCTAGACATTGTAGAAGGTACTAAAATAATCTGTTGAATAAACTCACGAACCTGGGGAGTTACATGTGACAAGTACATGTTACAGGTAAAAATATTCACTTAGCATGAATTAAAGAGAACTACGAGTAGTGCTTTTGCTCTTAGGAACATGGCTGTTTCTATTCTGCTGTGTTCCTCTCCTCCCACTAGTGTGAGTTGTGTTGAGGCTGCCAGCTTAATCTCTGAGTTGGTGGGTGGTGCTTGTAAGAAGTGCCCACAACCTATTTTACTGAGTTCGTAGATGCTGTAATGAGCTATATAGTTTTCCCTGTACTCACAGGGAAAAGCCAACTGCAGAGATGTTCTTTTGTGTCTGTAATAGGGCTGTAGCCCCTTCCGACAAGCATGGTAGTGCCCAGGCAGAGGGAGGGGCCCTGCAGCTCCCCAGGCATTGCTTGTTCTCGAAAACAGCAGGGGTGACTTGAGGAGCAAGGCTGAGCTGGGTTTGGTTGGGTTGGCCTGGAAGGCTATGCAAAGTCACAGCAGGGGTGGTCAACGATCATTTCCAGAAAGGGGGGGAGGTGCCAGGGCCAAAGCAGCCTCTCCAAACTGTGGGAGAGAGAGCATCTGTAACTCACCAGCTGGCTATCAGGAGTGAGTCCTGCCCCTCTTTACTCCTGAGACTTTCCTTCCAGTGTCTGTTTGCAAACAGATACCCGAACCCACCATGCTCAGCAGTGATGGTGTTGTGGGCTGGGGACCTCCCCTCCCACAGTCTGACAACACAGCTATCTGTTAGGGGGGAGATTACTCCATCAGATTATCACAGTTTGGACCCCCACTGTATTCTCCTGTCAGTTCTGCCCACTAGCCTCCCAAGTTGAGCTTTCAAATCTCTCCCTGTGCCCCCTAGCAACCCGCTCAAGTCTTGGGAGCACAGGATCCAGCCTCCACATATGACCCACTGGTGTGCATCTCTGGGGAGTGTCAGTAGGTGGAGAAGTCCCAGACTGGGCACCCTTGGGTCCAAGCCAGGTACTCAAGAGGCAAAGTGTGGGCCCCATCTCTGTGGAAACCTCAGACTGGAGGATGACTTGCCAGCTGGGGGGGGGGGGGGGGGCGGC
>CAUYPK010157080.1:0-26969 GCA_963574355.1 Loris lydekkerianus
TACAAATGTCTACATACAATAACTAAGAAAATGCCATGAAGGTTATGTTGAACAGTTTGATGAGAATATTTCAGATTGTATATGAAACCAGCACATTGTACCCCTTGATTGCACTAATGTACACAGCTATGATTTAACAATAAAAATAAAATAAAAATAAAAATATTAGACTTCTTTAAAAAAAAAAAAAAGTTTATCAACTCATTCAGTAAGTCTTTATTGTATTAATATATCTACCATAGGGTAAGCCCCAAACTGGGTGTCATGGCTGGAAGAATCTTTGCACTAATGAAAATTATAGTTTGATGGGAATAACGTCCTTAATAAATAAATATAAAAAGTTTGTCAACATTGGAATAAGAGCTATAAAAGTAATTTATGAGAGCTCATAGGATACTTGACTTGGCCTCTGATAAGATAGTGGTCAAGAACAGCTTCCACTTGAAAGATAAAATGATACTTCAGGAAATGAAATGGCTATTAGAATAAAATCAGAGTGACTCTACTTAAGTGCCTTAATTTGCTTGTTTGAAATTTGGTAAAATGAGTTATCTCAAAGAAGTTTTTGCAAACTTAGAAAGTAAACTCTAACACTTAAAATAAATTAGGGCATCATTTTTGTCATCATTGACATAAAGTGGACTTTAGGACCATAAACATCCAGATATATTGGCATTCTGCTACTTACAGACATTAGGGACATCAATTTATCTCTCAGACTCCTTCTTGTCTTGTTGGCTTATAAACATTTATAAGCTAGGATTGTTATAAGAATCCCATGAGACATATTTACCAAAAGCTAAGTACTGGCACTGATAAGTACTCAACCAATAAGTTTCTTTCTGTCCATATAGTTCCTACCACTGTTGAAAGTGAAGCATTTTTGTTAAAGGACACATAGTGAGTTCCAAAATTAGTTGTACAGTATCAATCAATGAAAGGTATTTAAAATACACAGTTACATAGACACAGTCCCCAGAAATTCTGACTCAGTATGTTGAGAGAAGATCCTGGGAATCTGCGACTTTAAAAAGGTTCCCAGATGTCTCAGATGATGCGGTGAGTTTTGGAACCACTTGTGTAAGACAGCTGTAAACTGATCACCCCTTTAGAAATAAAATTGTGAATGAAATACCTTTACTTCTTCCTGATCCTGCACTGACTTGTAAAACCCTTCCTGATGCACAAGACATAGTTCCATTGCAATGTACTCAGAGCATCCTGAATTAATGGGTAGACTGAAATAGTGTTCACAATAGGGTACACTGAAAATTCATCCACCTTGGAGTCAATGGTGGTTGTAGCAGAATGACCACTTGTTAAAGAGACACTATCCTAAGACCTGTGACTATGCAAAAATTCAACAATGACTCCAAGTTATACCTCAAACTTGTGAGTTCATCACCAATTCTGTGCTCTTAGAAAAACAATCGCTCAAGAAACACTGAATTTAAGTTTCTCTCTTGTCTATTCCTCCACTATTTTTAGTTCTTTAGGATGAATCCACATTATAATTATACCAGATTATTTTTCTTCTTCCTCTGGAAATTGAAACCACTTAGCCCCCATTTGTTAATAAATAGAAATTTGTAACCATAAATGTAGTTGTCCCCACACAGGATATAATTTGAAGGATGGTCTTAAAGAAAAAGCAACTATAATCAGAATACATAAACAACATTTGTGAAACACATTATGAATTGTATATAGGTGACTCAGTTACTGGTCTAAAATGCAAAGATTTTATCATAGTCTAGGTTGGAATATAGTATTACTGTGCAGAAAGCAACCTCTTAGATGAGAGGTAATAATGTTATAAGCCAACCAGTAAACTTTCCTGGTAATTAATTCAGTAAATTCTCTAACCAAATAATATACTGTATTAGTTTAGCTATAAAAGTTTATTTTCATGCTTTTATTAGAATTACTCCTGTTTCCCCTCATTTAAACACATAAGACTGACCTAGGGCATTACATTTCAAACACACATTCCCCCCACCCCCCCACACACACACACAAACACTTGATTTCCATGTCTTCTATTTTTTAAATTTCAAAATATTAATTGAGGAGGCACAGATGCTTTTGTTATATGGGTATCTGATATAGTGCTTAAGGCCAGACTTTTGATGTATCCATCACCACAGTAGAGTTCTTTATACCTAATAGGTTGAGTTTTGATCCTACACCCACCCTTCCACCCTCTTCACTTCTTAGATTCTCTCGTGTCTGGATTTGCATTTCTGAGAAACTTAGGATAATAGTAATCCAAATTGTAGCAAATGACAAAATTTTATTCCTTTTTATGGCCAACTAGTATTTCATAGTGTATATATGTGTGTGCGTGCGTATGCTTTTTAATGGAATTTCATTAAGTTTCCTGATTGAGAAACTTGAGATGCTGCATTTGTTTCATTCAATAGATAAATCTTTAGCCTATTTTTAATATAACTATTAAGTTAGTTAAATGGCATAGAAAGCTTAAATGGTTGAATAACTAGCCCTATTAATAGTAGTTAAAAGCCTGGACTTTGGAGCAAACAAAAGTGGTTCCAAATTCTGGTTCTCTCACTCAAGAGCTACATGATCACAGGTACACACTTTAAACTTCCTTTGTCTCAGTTCCATTATCTATGAAACAGGAGTAATAAATACACATACTCATAGAGTTATTGTGAGAATGAAACAATTAATAATTGAATAATTAATACAGAAGGGGCCAAAAATGCATACACATTTTAAGAAAGGAAAAAACTACATTAAATTTGCCACATTCAAGTTATATTTCACTCCTGCAATTATAAGAGGTGCTGGAAAAAACAAAGAAGAGGTTCCCAACGTGACTTGTATTTATCTTTTCTTATGGGTATACATTAAACATGACAATTTCAATACAACTTTTTTCTTTCTTAAAATGTATATACATTTTTTAGCACCCTCTGTATATGTGAAACAATCAAAATTGTTTCTGGTGCCTGAAATGTGCTCTTAAAACTTGTAGTTGTCATTATTTCCTGCCAATTGTACCATTTGGTTGAAAAGAGGTTTTATTTTAAAAAATTCCTAGGTATGAAAAGTAAAAATATCCAATTGAGTTCTTACTGTGTGTGCTTTCAAACACTGTGTGTGCTTTCGCATTGTCCTATAAATGTCAACAATTGCACCCCACAATTTCATGCCCTTATTGTTTATCAGATCCATCTAGTTTTCCCAAAGTTAAATTTCCCATGAGTACCCAAGGGGGTAGAATTTCAGAGGAGAATTAAGGGAAGAAAAGAGAAAGGTAAAGCTTGTAAATCTCAACAGCTTATCAAGTTTATTTCTTGATCATATAAGCAGGGGGGATCTTTTCATGCTATTATTAGGAAACAAAGACTGAGAGAGACTCTGCCTTTTAATCATAGGATTGTCAAGGTTTCCCTTAAGATCCACAGGGGAGGGGGCAGCAGGAATGGAGGTGCCTATGGGAGGGTCTCCAGACAAACCCCATTGGCCAAGCTCAGTCATGTGACCACACCTCAGTGCAAGGGAGGACAAGAAATGTGTTCAGGAGGAAAAGTCAACTGTTTTGGTGAATAGCTAATGGGTTCTGCCACAAGGGTATTCTACTAAAAGGACAGGGCTGAGAGGATGCTGTTGAAAAGTCTAGGTAGCTAGTATAAAAAAGAAAATGAAATATTGAAAGCCTGGGGAAAGAGTGAAAAGAAGAGATGAGGATGGATGAAAACTATGAAAATAAGAATTGACTCCTTAAAGGGAAATAGATGGTGTGAGCAGGAAAGAGAAAGTTGTTGAGGGAAGTGTTAATATGAGCAGAAAAGTTGCTAGTTTCTCAAAATTGTCAAAACCAGTTTATTTTCATGCTTTTATTCATATAAAAGCCTTAGAGAAATGGAATTCCTGGCTTATTTATTTGTTTTAAACATTTTCTGCAATATGGCACCCAAGTATTAGAACATAAAAACACTTGGCACTGCTTGATCAAGAAGATAATTGAAACTGCTGATAAAACTTGGAAATATGCAGAGCTTTCAGAATAAATAATTTCTGACTTCTTCCTTTCCTCCAGCTTTCAGTTTAAATTAGCTATTAAATTTAATCTCCCTGCTTGCAAAATTAGAAGCCAAGTGCTGTCTGAGAGAATTAACAGTGTTGAGGAAGAGAAAGCTAAAATTTTTCTCAGCAATAATGATGTTGAAACTAAAGTCCAGGTCCCCCTAGCGTGACTTATGTGTGCAACTTATGTACTGTTTCCGTTCATTACAACATATAATTGTTGACAAAGTAAATATGGTTCAGAAGATCACAGAAAAAAAATGAGACTCTACTATAGCAGAATTGTACTGTTTCTTTTCTCTGCCTCCCTTCATCCCTCCCAGGGTAACGAAGAGATTCTATTTAGGAAGAATAAAGAGGACTTCCAAAGAGAATTGGAAGTGGATCTTTCTCCTCGAGGTGAAAGAGAAAAAGTGAGAGAGACAAGAGCAAAGGCCTATTAAATACTCCCTTTGAAACTGGTCTCTCTGCATCTGCAGGCAGTATTGTCCCTTCCTGTTGGGCATGATGGTCTCTTTCTATTGGTCATTGGTTACCTACGTTACTTCATATCCACATTCTTATGGGCCCTCGTGGCTTCGTGGTTTAACAGGCCAGGTTTTTCTCCCCTCAATGTTGAAGTACCTTTTTGTGTGTGCGTCCCTTCTTATTCCCCCTGAAGAGATAGGTTCCTGAAATCTTCAAGGGAACACGGACACGAATCGTTCTTAGCTACTTCCTGCTGTGAAAATGGGGCGCTCGCCTACCTCTCATCCCTTCTCAGGATTCCTATTCTAAAAGGGTTTGGGGGGTGGGAAGTTTCTGGCCACTTGGTCAACAGGTTTCATCAATAGAATTGTACTGTTTCTTGTTGACTCCCTGTTTCTTCTTTGGGATTATTATCATTATTATTATTTGTATTTATTTGAGTATGTTCTGTTTTGCTATAATTTTGCTGAAATTTGATTCCTATTTTTCATTCATTCATTTATTCTCTTCTTCAACAAATACTTGTTGCAGGTTTTCTCCAGGCTGGCTGAAATTCTCCCTGTCAGTCTTTTTTGAATGGAAAATAATTTTGTCAGTAAGTGAAGGATGTATCTCCCTCAAGTTTGGGAAATTCAGGGCAGAGAAACTCAGCACTCTCAGTACTTTTCCTAATCAGAATGAGATACATGAAGATGTCTGCTAATGTATGGGAAAGTTTATGAGAAGAATCAAAGTTCTAGTCCTACCTCGAGATTTAATAAAAATAATATTTTCCTTGCTAGCTATATAGAAAAATGGAAAATAATGAAAACAAATAGATTAAGTAGTTCTCACAATCCTAACCTTCAGGTGGGCCATCTAGACTTAGAACAGATATTTGATATTACTATAGGTAACCCAGATCATAGATTTCATGTCCTTTAATACTGTTTTATTAAATATTCAAAAATACAGAATTCTAAACATTTCTATTATTATAATAAGTGTCATTAATATCTTAATGACATACATTATTGGAAAAGTTCTATTTAGTTTAATTTAATACATTTTAAATTTTTGCAATTAAAGTATTTCAGATGGAGTTTTATATATTCGTGCTTCTGTTCTTAAATTTCTATAAATTAAATTACTGCACAAAAAGTTTTCACATTTTAAACACCTGCAAAATTTCCTGGCAAAAAGGTATGCTAATTATAGTCCTTGCTAACAGTAAATGAAAGTGCCTGGATTTTTATCCCTGTGCTGGGACTAGTGATAGATATACTATGGCGATAGTGCACTGTGATTCCAAACCTCCACAGTAAAACAAATTTTGCAATAAAGTGAGTCACACAAATTTTTTGGTTTTCCAGTGTGTACAGAAGTTATAAATATACTATACTTTATTCTATTAAGTGTGCGATGGAATATGTTAAAAAAAAATGCAAAGTATATATCTTAATTTAAAAATACGTTGTTGGTGAAAAAAATGTTAATGATCACTTAAGCCGTCAGTGAGTCTTCATCTTTTGGCTGGTGGAGGGTCTTGCCTCAGTGCGTGTGGCTGGTGATGGATCAGGGTGGAGGTTCCTGAGGGTTGGGGTGGCTGTAGCAATTTCTTAAAATAAGACACCAGTGAAGTTTGGCACATCTATTGACACTTCCTTTCACAAAATATTTCTCGGTAGCATGCAATAACATTTCAGGGTATTTTACCCACGGGAGAACTTCTTTCAAAATTAACGCCCAGTCTCTTAAACGCTGATGGATGCTTTATCACCTAGGTTTATGTAATATTCTACATTCTTTGTTGTCATTTCATGAATTTTCACAGAATCTTTACCAGAGGTAAATTCCAACTAAAGAAATTACTTTTTTTTTTTTTTTGCTTATCCATAGAAAGCTGCTCCTCCACTGCTCAGGTTTTACCATGAGTTTGCAGCCATTCAGTCACATCTTTATACTCCACTTCTAATTCTAGTTCTCTTGCTATTTCCATCACATCTGCAGTTACTTTCTCCACTAAGATCTTGAACCTCCTGAAACTCACCCATGAAGGTTAAAATCAACTTCTCCCAAACTCCTTTTAATGCTGACATTTTGACCTCCTCTCATGAATTACAAATGTTATTAGTGGCATCTAGAACAGCAAATAATTTCCAGAAGGTTTTCAGTTTACTTTGCCCAGATCTCTTCAAGGAAGCTTTAGTCTTTTGAAATGTACTTTTTAAGTACTAAGATTTGGAAGTCAAAATTATACCTTGATCCATGGGCTACAGAATGGATATTGTGTTAGCAGGCATGAAAACAACATTAATCTCACTGTACAACTCCTTCAGAGCTCTTGAGTGACTAGGTGCATTGTCAATGAGCAGTAATTTTTTTTCTGAGCAATAGGTCTTAACAGTGGGCTTAAAAGATTCAGCAAATTGTGCTATAAACAGATGTGCTGTCATTCAGGCTTTATTTTTCCATCCATTTATAGAGCACAGGCAGAGTATATTCAGCATAATTCTTAAGGGCCCTAGGATTTTCAGAATGGTAAATGATCATTGCTTTCAACATAAAGTTACTAGCTGCATTAACCCCTAATAAGATAGTCAGCCAATTCTTTGAAGCTTTAAATCTAGGTATTGACTTTTACTCTCTAGATTAGAATATCCTTGATGACATTGTCTTCCAATATAAGCCTATTTTGTCTGCATTAAAAATCTGTTGTTTAGCGTGGACACCTTTATCAGCGATCTTAGCTAAATCTTCTGGATAACTTGCTATAGCTTCTCCATCAGCACTTGCTGCTTTACCTTGTACTTTCATGTTATGGAGACAGCTTCTTTCCCCAACCCTCAAGAACTAACCTCTGCTAGCTTAAAACTTTTCTTCTGCAGCTTCCTAACCTCTCTCAGCCTTCAGAGAATTGAAGAAAGTTAGGGCTTTTCTCTGGAATAGGCCTTGGTTTAAGAAAATGTGACTGATTTCATTTTCTACTTAGACCACCAAAACTTACCTCATATCAGCAATAGCAGGTGGTTTTATTTTCTTATTGTTTGTATGTTCTGTAGAGTAGCACTTTTAATGTCCTTCAAGAACTTTTTGTTGTTATTGTTGTTTTCACAACTCGGCCAACTGGACCAAGAGGCCTAGCTTTTGGCCTATTTTAACTTTCAACATGTCTTTCTCACTAAGCTTAATCATTTCTAGCCTTTGATTTAGAGTGAGAGCCGTGTGACTGTTCCTTTCACTTGAGCAGTTAGAGGCCATTGCAAGGCTATTAACTGGACTAATTGTGTCTCAAAAAACAGGAATGTCCAAGGAGAGGAAGACAGAGGAAAGGCTGATGAGTAGAGCAGACAGAACCCACATAGTGTTTGCTGATTAAGTTCCCCATCCTAGGCAGACATGGTTCATGGCCCCTCAAAATTACAAGAGTAACATTAAGGCTACTGACTGCAGACCACCATAACGATATAACAATAACTAAAAAGTTTAAAATATGGCAAGAATTGCCTTAATGTAACATAAAAGCATGAAGTGAACACAGACAGGTTGTTGGAAACATGGGGCCAACAGACTGGTTCGATGCAAAGTTGCCACAAACCATGAATTTGTAGAAACTACAATATCTGCAAAGTGCAATGAAGAGAAGCACAGTAAAATGATATATGCTCGTATCATTGTCTGCTTTTAATTTGAACTTTAGGGTATCACAGATATGTGAAAAGCTTTAATATAGGACTTTTTTATTCATTTGTTTATTTTGAGACTGAGTCTCCTGTTGCCTGAGCCTGAGAGAAGAGGCACCATTATAGTTCATTGTACCTTTAAGGCCCTGGGCTCAAGAGATCCTCCTGCCTTAGTCTCCTCAGTGGCTAGAACTACAAGCGTGCATCACCATGTCCAGCTAAGTTTTCTATTGTTTGTAGAGATGGGGTCTTACTATGTTGTTTAGGCTGGTCTTGAACTCCTGGATTCAAGTAATCCTTCTGCCTTGGCCTCCCAGAGAACTAGGACTACAGATGTGAACCACCACCCTGGCCTAATATCCATTCTTTTTAAAAGTAATTTTTGCTCATCAGGAGAAAGTTACTGTGAAATGTTGTAAAATGTAATATGGATTTCTCACGGCCATGTTTCATGTCTTCTTCAATTTTCATAATTTTGCTATTGAATCACTGTCTTTCAAAGGTAATTTTACCTTTAGTAACATTTAGAGACTACATTATATTATTTTAATTATAACATTTTGGAAAAAAAAAAAAATCCACCATAGTGCATTCCTGTGCTCAAAGAAGTAGGGCGCTAGCCCCATATACTGGAGGTGGGGGGTTCAACCCCAGCCCCTGCCAAAAACTGCCAAAAAAAAAAAAAAAAAAAAAAAAGTCCACCATAATTTGTGTATTAATCACATCAGTCAAAAATGGAATTGTCTCAAATATAATGTCTTCAAATACAACTCAACTTACTGTGACATCTGTCTCTGGAAATGAAGTAATATCTTATTTTCATAACTTTTTTGGTGAAAAAAAATCAAGATGGTTTGTGAAGACAGTCTAGTAATCTTCTGAGGAAAAAATGTATATCAAGCACACCTTATTCAACTCCATTGCTTCCCAATTAATAATTATTCCTGAAAATCAAAAGTTTTAATCTATTTTTCTAAGACAACATATTATAATTCCAAAAGTTAGTAAAGCCCTTCTCTCAGGTACCCTCCACTCTAGCCATAGTGAAATATTGCCTCTTTTCTTAACATAGTACATATTTTTATTTTTAGGACTCTAAAAAATTATTGTTTGCTCTGTCTCCAATAGTCTCTCTTTCCTATCTCTCATCCTTCAAGAACTAACTTGTCACAGACATGACCTGTGGGACTTGTGCCTACACACTCCTTGTAAGAGCTCCCATAGTTGCTATTAAAGGTGGATGGGATGTCCTCTGTTGTTTTTATGTACTAGGAAATAGGTAGCCATACCAGCCAATGGGATCAGCAGGCAAACCATATTCAAAGTTAAACCTACCTGGCCAGGCCTGGTAGCTGACACCTGTAATCCTGGTACTCTGGGAGACTGATGCAGGAGGATCCGTTGAGTTCAGGAATTCAAGACCAGCATGAGCAAGAATGAGACCCTATTTATACTAAAAGTAAAAAAGAAAAGCCAGGCATTATGGTGGGTGCCTATAGTCCCAACTACTCAGGAGGCAGAAGCAGGAGGATCTCTTGAACCCAAAAGTTTGAGGTTGCTGTAAGCTATGCTAATTCCACTGCACTGTAGGCTGGGCAACAGAGTGAAACTAGATCTCAAGGGGGAAAAAAAAAAAAAAAAAAAAAAAAAAACCTAAACCAATCAGAACCTTCAATGGGAATTTGTTTTTGATTTATTTTAAGTTTTTTGTTTGTTTTCATTTTGTCTGTTTGTGAAAGACCTGAAGCTGCTGAAATCATCTTTACTGTTAATTAAACCATGTTTGCTTCAATAAGAAAAAAAAAAAAAATTGGAATAAGAGATTAAGCAACCTAAGCAGAAGTGAGCTGGAGGGTCATTTCTACTGGGGATAGAATTTACAATGGAGCAGAAATCATAAGCAAGCTGATGAAGCCAGTCTGCAGAGGGTATTCCATTCTGATTTTCATAAGAGCTGTCTTCGCAATCCATGGGTCCTTTTTTTTTTTTTTTTTTTTTTTTTTTGACACAGAATCTCACTTTGTTGCCCTTGTTAGAGTGCTATGGTGTCACAGCTCACAGCAACCTCCAACTCTTGGGCTCAAGCGATTCTCTTGCCACAGCCTCCCGAGTAGTTGGGACTACAGGAGCCCGCCACAACACCCGGCTAATCCATGGCTCCTTTTTTGCTTTTTCTTATTAAGTGCTTTTATTCCTGTAATTAAAAGGGCCTTAAGAAGATGGTGGTCAAAATACCACCTCTTCTCTGTAACTTTCTCTGATCAGCCTCAAGCAGATTTAATTAAATTTTAATCTGTTATCAGATATATGTATATTTATACATATGTTTTGCTATCCAACACTAACGACCTAAAAGTGACTCCAGATACAAAAGGGTTAAGTATTTTGTGATGCACGCATTCGAAAGTCCATATTCTTTCCATACCCTCAATGGAGTTAGAAACTGAGGAAGACTTGACACCTCAAGTCTGTCTGAGTCCAGAGAGACAATGTTTCTAACCACTATACAAATCAATTCCCAGCATTAACGTTTGTCTATTGTAGGTCTTGCTAAACAATGAACTCCTTGAAGTTAGACATCTTTTTAAATGCTAGCATGGTACCACTGGGTATGGCAGGTTAAGTAAATGTTTATTGAATTTAAATTCTCTAACTTTACCTACATTATACATTATTTACCTACATTACCTACATTATCCTAAGTTATTAATGTGACTATTTCTAAGTTATCACCATTATTCTAAACATTTGAAAGCCCACACATGCATACACACACATTCATAGAAATAATAGATGCTTAAATTATGTACATTTCTTTTCTACTTCTTTAATGTAAAAATAATGTGTTTATTTTATATTTTTGCATTCAGATTAGTATTCACAATAATAGTTTAGAAGATATGGAAATTATAAATGTAGAACTCAATCAAAGTATTTTATAAGCCTAAGAGTAGCACTGTCTTTTTTTTAAGACCATAAAAAAAGCTAGTAGCATGATAGAGTTAGATAATGTAAATAATGTAAAATGTAAAGAAAATTTAGTAATTTCACTTGCAATTCATAGGAGGCAGTAAAAGCTAATTTTGGCCATGCAATTAGAAAGACTGAAACCGATACAATCTTGTATACCTGTATACTTATATTACTAACTTATGAATGAATCAGTGCAACTTTATTTACCATGAGAAAAATTTCATAAATTATTTTGATCTGCTGAAATAGAAATAGTCATATTTAGACTATGTATTTGTGATTTTCTTTTAAACACATATCCCCATTCTCATACCTTATCAACTTATTAAACAGAGTTTGAAATAGCCAATTCTTCTAGATCAAGAAAAGAAAGTATGGGAAAACTTATGATTTTATTTAATAATTATTTTTAAATGAAAGTAATTAGAGCAAATCTACCTTCAGCTGAATGCCAGAAATTACTGTTTACTGTGAAATTGTTAGGATAAACCTGTATTTCCCTTTTTCTCTCTTGCTACAATTTAGCAAGAGTTTAATCATCACTAGATCAATGATAAGTATGCCCAGGCATACCTTAGCCGTAGCTACAGAAACCATGGTCTTTGATTTTCAATTTTGCTTCAAAAATCAGTTATCATCCTTCAACTACCAGCACATAGACATAGAAGTTCTATACTCATTACATAATCTTTGTTAGAGTAAAAACTTTGAAAACAACTTAAATGTCTTTTAAAAATCACTGGCTGAACAAATTATGGCATGCCCATTCCAAAATATCACAAATTTAATGCATTTGTTAAAAAGAGTGAGTCCCTCTCTATGTTGTATAAAGAATAATCAGCAAGACACAAAGAGCAAAGTGCTGGGCAGTGTGTAAAGTTTACTAACATTCAATAAAATACCCTGTGAAATTTTCCCATGTGTGTGTATTTTTCATTCAAGTAAATCATTTAAAAGTTAAACAACCACAAACCATTTTAAACAGCCATTATCTAACATGTGAGTCCAGATTCCTTAAATGATGCACTTTTGATATTGTATTGTTATGTGATTTCCATCTTCCAGCCTCCAGGCCTAACTAATAAAATATCTACAGTGTTCTTGATATTTTTTCCAATTTCATAAATATGCCGAATTTCTTTTTTATGGCGATTCCTCCCTAACTCGTCATTGGTTGGTTTCACATCCTCCCTTCCCCAACCCTCCACCTGCACCCACTATCTAGACATGGGAAGCAAGGAACACTGGAACTAGGGCAGATGTCTTGAGATCTCAGAGTCTCTGGCTGAAGCTGGTTCCTCTAGAAAGGAAGACATCCAATAATCAGGGCCCTTTAAACCTTTACTCCTCTCCCCTTTTTAAACAGAAGACATTTTCTTCTTTTTGAAAAAAGAGTTTCCTGTTACCTTTCCTCGGTTGTGCATTATTGGAGATGGCAGGCCTTAGAATTGGCCTTCCTGGCTCTTCAGAAAGCAAGCACATGGAGAAAAATAAGTTTTCTTCTGGTTGAGGAAGCTGAGCCTTCCTGACAAAGGGAGTGTAACAACAAGATATCCTGCCAGTTACCCTTTCAGTGAAGAACCAACCAAAGTTCCTGTCCCATTGGCTGAGCCCCTTGAAATTGAACATCTGCCAGGGACACGAAAATAACAAACATTCTAGGACATGTGAATTATTTAAGGAAACTTTTTGGATGACAGATCAGTCACTATTCTCCTTCAAATGTCTTAAACCTGGCATTTTGTGGTTTTGATGCAGACTTTTAGAATACTATAGGATAAGTATAAATTGGGAATGTTGCTTTCCCCAGTATAAACGATATCAAATCGGACAAGTAAAACTGCACAGACAGATTAGATTTCATTTCTGTGTGTTTAAGGAAAAACACAGAAAGGTGTTTTTCCTTAAACACCCTATCCTCATTACAATCAATAGATTTCAGTTTACGTAAAACTTGATCTATTCAATTCACCTAGCTAGAGAAAAAAAGGAGTGGAATTAGGGAGGATTTGTGATTTTTATTTAATCACTTTAATATCCACATTAGGGTAAGTCTTCTCTGAATGTACTAGCATTCAAAGTGTTTCAAATTAATTTATTTGGTACAAAATCATCATATACTTATTAACTGTATTCACACACACACCCTCTTCCTGCCAACCACCAACTACTTGGCATTACTTAATTACGTGGACAATTTCCTTTCTTGTTCAGTATGTATTGAGCGTTTAGGTAAATATTAATAATTTGTGGTAAATTATTTTTAAAAGCAGTAATGTAAAAGTCAATCTCATACTACCATAATCATTTGAGTTAACATTACAGAAGATATTTTTCTTTCAAATTACTGTAGAACTTATCAATATTGTCTTACATTTAGAAAATATGTATGCTCTGATTATCTTTAAACATGTCACCTTTCTATTCCTATGGAACACACATAGACACGCAATCCCCAAATTTATTTATACTTGTACCATTTCATGATATTAAATGTTAAATTTTATTTCAAAAATCATCACAGCCTAAAGAGAAATATAATTTAAGCATTGAGATAGTACATTTCAGAAAATAAGATAGTATTTCCATGTTAATTTTTAGATAACTATCATTTGTCATTCTAAAGCCTCCCTGCCTTGTGGACTCTAGAATTAAAGGGAAAAGGGTTATGTTTTTAGGAACTGTCAGCTGAAATTATTTATTTCAATTCAATATAGAATATTTATCACTCAATACAACAATGTGTACAAACTATTTACATAACTAGAGGAACAAGAAACAATGCTGCACCTTTAGGAACATAATTCAAAGTTCTGTTGCATTTACAGGTAAGTGCAGCACTGCGAATCTACAACACAGTAATTTACTGCAATCGGGAGTTCCACAAAGAAACAAAGCTCTGACACTCCACATTTTCAGGTGGTATTATTGGAATGCTTAACTACAAGGACAGAATTTGTACGTCCTCAGGATTGACCTGACAAAAGCCATTAAAAGTTTTCATCGCATATGTTATGTCAAAGGAGTCCACTGCATTTGGACAGCTGCTCTAGTGTCTCTGACATGTGTGAAGCCTGGAGGAATTACTGGCTTGATGGTGATCTCTCTGTATCCGGCAGGACAGACCTTCTCCACAGTAACAACGCTGAAATATTTCCAGCCCATGAGAACCTTTTCTCCTGTGCTTGGTGCACACTTGACCTTCTTTGAGCACAGGTTTACAGATCTTCGACCAGAAGTGTCTAGCACAACACAATCCTGAGGCACAGTCCGAGGATCGAAGACAGACAGAACCCTCTTGTCCTGTGAAAGGGAAGACAGAAGAAGAGGGACATGGTTACTGCTAAAACTGTATCATTTCTTTAAAAATAATTCGAAAGACACTTCTGATGTGCTAACAAAGAATAAACCTGAAGTTCCTTAACTCACCTTTGGTGTGATATATTTTTGAAGACAGTGTGGTTCTTCTGGAGTACCCATCCAAGGTGCTGGGATCACCACCAAAGCTTTCAATGATAGTTTCTTCAATTTCCCCTCGATGGAAGTGATTTTGATCAGAAGGCACACATATTCCTAAGGAAGCAAGAAATCGTGAGTACAACTCCGGAGTTGCAATGCATGACTTGTAGCAGCTCTGACAGTTGGCAGTCTGGTGTGCCTGCATCAACTGCAGATGCCTCACTGATGTTATTTTAAACACAAGTCAAATTTCCTCTCTAGTGTTAAGGGGAAACTCCTAGGAGAGACAGAAGCACTAATGTGTGCACTGCACAATCGAATGCAGCATCCCCAGGATAGTCGTTTAAAGTACTTTCCCAGCAACTAGCTGTGGCAGTGGCAAGTGAGATTTCCGCCTATTTTAATATCACCCTTGGGGTAAGAAAAAGAAAATTAGTCGCTGTAAAAAAAAAGTTCTTAAAAATAACTTCTCTACTCTTGGTGCTATTATGTGTACTGCCAGACTAAGTTAAGCAAATGCAATTCCTGCTGCTTGGAAGTTTACCATCCCAGCCACTAGTTACTTTACTGTATAATTTCTTTATTACAGAGATTTAGTTCATTCGGGAATACTGCTGGGTCCTAAGGAGGGTCGCCACCCCTTATGTGTATTTCTGGAGACGTCTTTGGCTGTCTAAATCTACCCCTCTAAAACATTAAATTTTAGTTCTGTGGACTAAGGGGGGGGGTGTACCTATTTTAAGGTAGGAGAGGTATCTGTGGTTAAGGAGAAAAATACTTCTTTCAAGGTAGCAGAGGGTAGAGGGAGGGGAAGGAAGGAGAGGAGAGGGCGAAGAGTATCAAGTTCTCTCTTTAAAATGATCAGCGTAGATAAATCGCTGTCCTGCAGGTGACAATAATTTTAACAGAGATCAGGAGAGGGGCCAGGCTGGCAAAGCCCTGAGAACCACCTTAAGAGAAATGAAAAGAGTAGCCAAGCGCCAGCGCTGGTGCCCTTGGCTCTCTGTAGGATCCCACCGCCCTCCATATCTTATTTTTCAACTGATGTCTCAGACACATTTTTATGAACCGGTCCACTAAGAGGTAAGATGTCAAGTTAAATCACTGCGGGACTCAGAGGAAGATAAGGACCTCCGGACTTCTCTCTCCTCTCTAACTGAACACTCGCAAAGAAGATAATTCTCAGGAACCCGGCACGCAAAACCCATTTGCAGGTGGCGCCACACCATCCTCAGAGCGGAGAGCGTTTTCTCCCATCCGGGCGGTTCCAGTCCTAGGGGGAGCTACAGGACTCACCATTTTTGCAGTAATTCCCAGGGCAGCACATAGCGTGACGCATGCAGCGTTTTCGGCGCTTCCTGCAGGCGAGACAGATTTGCACGCCCGTGCCCCCTCCGCGGGTGGGACTAGCGCAATACTCATCGGTGCCGCACTCCTCGTCCTCTGCGCACGGGTACGGCTGCGAGAAGGGGGCGAGGAGAGGGTGAGGCACCCGATTCCAAGTTCCCACACTTCTGGCCCCGGGTGTTCATCTTAATCCCTCTCTGTCCAACCTCTCCAAAAGGTGTTGCTGCCGCCCACTGCTCCCAAACGCAGCGTTTCCAAATGCGCCCTGAACCGCACGCTCTCGGCACGTTCCAGGGACCCTCTTAGGGTCACAGCATCTCCGGATCCCCGGGACCCCTCTCACCTGGTAGTTGTCAATAGTCTGATACTTGTTCCCGCCCTCGTACAGAATTCCCGGCGCGGTGCTGACCGCGGAGCCTGGGTGCCCCGCAGCGCCGCCCAGCGGTGGGGGCAGGTTCTTGATAGCGTTGGAATTGACCAAAACTGAGTTCAAGGTGGCGCTCACTTGCAGCGGACAGTGGCCGCAAAGACTCGCCACTATTAGGGTGATCAAGACCCGGGCAACTCCCACTGTGTCCAGAGCAGTCATCTCAGAAGGACTCAAGAGTGAAAAAGACAGAGAAAGGAGGAATGGCACTTTGCAGGCCTGGACCCCAGGGAAACCGGGCGTTGAGCGGCTGCACAGTCAGGGATCCGGGAGCCTCAGGCGGTCCCAGAGTCCTGACTGCGGGGAGCCAGAGCTCTGCGCCGCCACCGCCACAGCGGCTGCCTTTATACTGCGGGCTCTGGGCATTCCGGCCCCTCCAGGGGGAGACAACAAAGCCGGAATGAGATTTCAAAGCGTTGGGAGGGGCTGGGAGGCTATGTTTGTGTACATGGGGGGACGGGGGGAGGCTTTGACACTCTTCACCAGGTTCCTCCCTTGGGCGGTCGCTCCTCTGGCACAGCTCACCTTCGGAGTGACGATTATCAGTGAGCATTAGAGCAGACGAGTTTAATAAATGCAGAAGGGAGGAGTCTGGAAACATGGGTGCCCTTGCCTTAAAGGAGAGGCTCGATTATCCGGATCTGAAAGACTTTTCAGAGCCTAATGGTGATATTTTCTGCAGAAACACTTTTCATCCCTTTCCCTTACAGCACTCATTTACTGTGTACACAAATAACATTCAGTGTTAAATATGAACCGGTCAGTGGTTCTAGCGAAATGTCCATGTGAGAGGGCCGGGTGGCGGATCCAAGTTGCTTATTAACCCGTTAGAGCCACGGTTTGCGAATTTGAGAGAGGTCTTTGGCTTTAAATTGGTTCAATTGCCATTCTTCCCTGCGAGAAAAACGTGCAAAGAAAGGGAAATTTGCACATCAAACGAGGGTAAGAAGGAAGAAGAATTAATTCTCTTTTGATGGGAAGTTTAGAGAGCGAGGCGAGAGACTGGAGTTTGGAAATTAGATCAGGGGCAGAGGGAAGAGGGAAATGACCATCCGATAATCAAACTATTTAATGTTGTTCTTTGAATCTGAGCAGTCGCGGCAGTAGATGAACTTGATTAGGCAGACGCGCGAGATCAAAGTGGCTGGAGCCGAAGCAGACAGGGTCCGACGTGCCGGGTCAGTCGTCCTTCCCGGTACCCCCTTCCCAGGGGTGGGTTAATGCAGAGAGATAAGAAACCCTCAAGGCTTAGCGCC
Organism: Loris lydekkerianus; assembly: GCA_963574355.1. Lineage (NCBI taxonomy): Eukaryota > Metazoa > Chordata > Mammalia > Primates > Lorisidae > Loris > Loris lydekkerianus. The sequence continues at coordinate 17,649 of CAUYPK010157080.1, forward strand.
TGACTTCCTCATTAGTATTTCATATCGAAATGCTTAAGAACATTATGTGTTTGATCCCAAGTCGGACTTTTGCTAGGACCAAGAAATACCCCTCTAGGGAGATAAAGGGGGAAAGAGACAGCAGAATTCCACATATTTCAAATCAGTATATAAAAAATAATAAAGTACAGCTGGTGTATACAGATGGTGTCATGTTTACAGGTTGGAAATAATTATCTGCTCATTTAAAAAATAATATTGAAAGCTTAGTGTCCTACCCTTGGGATTGTTGACTTTTTTTTTTTTTTTTTTTTTTAATGAGATGGGGGTAGAAGTGTAGTGAATACCAATTCAAGACAAGAACTCTCATTCTAGAGAAAACAAAGGTCTCTTTAACCTAATTAGAATAGAGGATGTAGTAATAAGACAATTACAGTAATAATAAGAGGTAAGAAATGTACATAATTCTTTTAAGACACATGTTGATTATAATTAGTGTCAGAAAATGGACAGCTGCTGTGTGAGTTTGGGAAATAATTAGATGGTTAAATAATTGCTGTTTAATAAAAATGATTGAGATATATTTTTCTTGTCTTCCCCAAACCTCTATAGATCTAGGGTATTTATAACTATTCCATATACTAACTTACTAGTCATGACTGGGGCCCCCTATCTGGTAAAATCAGGGATGGTCTTAAAAGTCATAAAATCCTAAAGCTGAGAAGGTAGAGGGAAGGGAATTCAAAAGCAATGGTGGTGATGATTTGTGTTTTAGTTCCTTGAATTTCAGGGGTCATATTAAGAATATCTTCCTTTTCTTAGAATATAAAAGTATAAGTTTACATTTTAGAGGAAGAGAGTGAGAGAAGAAAGAGGGTAGGGAAGAGAGAAAAAGATGAGAGTAGGGAGATGGCCTGGTGTCCCAAGGAAAGAAAAGGAAGAATGCCAAGAAGGTCATCTAAACAATTCTTTAATACAGCCCCTAGTTTCACTGTTGCCTCTCCCATCCTAAATTCCACCTGGACTGAGAAATATCCCCTGGCTTATTCATAATGCCTGCTTGAAAGTTTAACATGGAATGAACAATCTACATAAACTGCCTACATATTTATGCATTTAGGGTTATTATGAACAGGTACAATGATACAGGATTGGCTACTTCTCTGGGAATTTTTGGAACAAATTGAAATTTGGAAACCAAGAGGAGTAATTTTTTATTAGCTTTTAAAAACTGAGTGTCAGAAGTAAGTTAAAAATGAGTATGAGGATTAATGTTGAATCAGTTCTCCCTGGGCACACAAGGCCAGTCATCAGACTTGAAGTTTACATAAGCACAGAGGCATTTGGGGGTAAAAGGGTAAAGGCACAGAAGAATTTAGGTGCACATTTTCACTTGCAGAATATTAATAACAATGTCAGTAATCAATGGGTTGAGCACCTTCCGGGCACTAGAACATCTGCACCCTGAATTCCCTGTCCATTAGAAGGGTGCAAATGTTTTTTTACTAGTCCTATTACACTATTTAAATATTTAGGATCTAGGCGTATGCATGTGCCACACTAAGGGTTAACCTCTTTCCTCCTTTTTGGAAGGGATGTTGCCCAATTAAATACATTTAATTCATTAAGGGTTTAGCAGCACAAAAGAAAACATTGCCTAGGGGCAGAAGAAAAACCACCCAGAAAATGTAATCAACAAAAGGAAAACAACAAAGAGGTATATTGGATAAATTTAACCTTGACACTTGATTATATATTCTATGTCTGCTATGGTTTAATATTCCTTGAATTTGAACAGAGTAAGTTGTGTTGAATGAGGAGAGCTAAGCCAAGAGTAGAGTTTAAGAGTAGACTAGTTTCTACCTTCTTCATCTTTATGTTGCTCCTGAAATTGTCATGAATTTAAACGTAATAATGAGTTGGTTAGTATCTGAGTCCCTACTATGTTCTAAGCACTATACTGATTCTTGTGCAATAAAAGGCAAGTACTCATACAATCTCCCTTCAAGGAATTTAGTGAGCATGGACCTGATTCTGTTGAGAAATTATCTACGTGGTCCTCTGAGAGGGCTGAGTATGTAGGAAACCAACCCTTTGTTCCCAATGAGGGATTTTCTTTTTCAGAAGTAAGGAAATAAAGTAACATTCATTGTTCTATCAGCAGCTTATTAATTTTAATAATTTTTAACTCATTAATATTAAGTGAATGGCCAGTAGTGAGGGTATATCTCAAAAAATGTAAGGCAGGCTCTTTGTCCTCAGAAATCTTTCAGTCTATGGGTAGTTGGGGAAACAATATACTCACATGGGAATAAGGGCAACATTTTTTTCAACACAGATTATCTTTTGGCACATATTAGGTCATGAAGAATAAAGAAAACGGCCCAGGAGCTGTGACCAACTAGTATCAGGAAAGAGAGAGGTCTGGTGATTTCTCTAAGTATCCTTTATTGCTGGGTGGCCGAGGAGGTGGGAATCAGAGAAGGCATATTTAGTTTATTAAATTTAGTTTGTTTAATCCTGTAGGAAACTCTGCCTCACATTTGATCTGGCTTAAATATGGTCATAATAATGAAATAAGTTAAATATTGTGTATTATATTTTTAAATAGGTGAGATACACTTATCAATGTGGATTGAACCACATAACTTGGCGTCGTAACACGTGTCTTTCTCACATTGTTAAAAGTTGAAGGTCAGGGACAGAATGCTTATCGACCTCTTTATCCATGAGAGAGACAGACACATCCAGTCCACTCCAAAAAACACCATGTTATTCACTAGTTATTTTTCTATCTTTGTTATTTGAGGTTCTTTCACTACTGTGACATTTTTTAATTCCTTCCTTTTCTCTCTTCTCTTTTCTCTCCCTCCTTCCCTTAAATCAATGGAAGCAGATTTGTTGGCATATAAGTTTACTTGGCTAGGAAACACTGAATGCATGTCATTCCTTATGGTGGGTGTTGCCAACATTTTTGTTGGTGTCAACCTTCAATTTATAGTAAGGATTCCTCATTCCTGATGTTGAGTAAAAAATGTTATGACTTTCTTATTGGCTTGTAAAAACGTTTTGGTCTCAATGTTCTCTATGATGGTAAAAGAACTTTTAGACCCGGCCCGTGTTACGACTCTCCTGAGAGCTGGATTTTCTGCACTCCTCAGAACAAAAAGAAAGCAAGATTTGACAGTGATTATGTTTACTTGGTCAGTGGAGATGGCCAGCCCAGATAAATCAGGCTCCATGGTAGCTTTCTAACCTAGCTCAGAAGATGTGTTTTCCTGGAGCAGGACATTAAAAACTAAGTGGATGTTTCCCAATTGCCTTAAAAAAAAAAAAAAAACTAAACTGAGAATAGTGTTCAGAACACAGAAACATTTTGCCAAAATTCAGTGAGGATGGTGCCTCAGCTGGACATCTGCCTGCACCTTTGTTGAGGTATTAACACTCAGAAAGGTCTTGGGTGTGAAGGTACAGGGTATGCAATGACCCTCTTAAGTTTCCCAAAGGATGTAATATTTCCAACCATAAGAACAGGCCATTGTCAGCAGAAAACAGGGTTGAGACCCCCATGAAATACCACACCTGGAGAAAAACTGTTTTTCTCCATGCCTCTTGTTTTTATTTTTACCTCCTTTATAATGCAGGTGTTCTCCAAGGATCATGGCCAAGAAAGACATTGTGCCATGGGGTCATGAGGTGGCACTTTCACTGTGACAGCAGTCAGATGGCTCACAAATATGGAACTTTGATCAAGCCATTTAATTCTTGGTGTTAGTATTGGCTTTTCATTTATAAAATGGGATGCTGGGGAGATGGAGCGGTCCCTTATGACTACAAAACCCACTTTTCCTCCCTCTCTCTCCCTCTTTTTTTAGCACTGCCAGGGCAAGGCCTTTTGTATTCTGGATAAATAAAACATCCTGCAAGGGCCTGTTCCTTGATGCAGCCTGAAGGTAAAGTTTCATTGATAATCAATACTGAGGATATTGATGTTGAAGAGACTGGTATATAAATTTTAAGTCCCTGGAAATAATGCATTACTTGAACCATATGATTTCTAAACCTGTAGGCCTGTCTGAGTGCAAATGTGTGTATGTGCACGTATACGTGTGTATGTATGGAGAGAGAAAATGAAATTGTTTTTCCATCATAAAGTTGGTTGTAAGGTTTTAAAGTTTTTTTAGCTATCACTAAATTTCCAACTAGTGAATTCTAACAGGACCATGAGGTGAAAAACAGGAATCAGGACCTTGAAAACACTTCAGCGTCTTGACATTCCGCTTTAGAAATTGCCAGAGAGTGGACCAAGATGTAGACTAAAAATAGGACTTTTGGTGTAGAATGAACTCAAGGATTCGTCATCCTCCTTAAGTCACACAGATAAGAGAGCGCTCCGGAGGAGTCTAGGAGCCAGGCTCCGCTCGGGACCGGCGGCCTGGGCGCCCGCTTCCCCCAGCCCCGCGCCGCGCCCCATTGTTCGCGTGCTCCGGGCAGGCTGCTCACGGTGGCTGCACTTTGGTGTCACAACCCGTCGCCAGCATACAGCAGTGTAAAATGAAGCTTGTTTAAAGACTCTCTTTGATGAGCGAAGATCAAACGGCCGGGGGACCCTCGGTCTTAATCAGACTTGAGCCAGGATGGCATTTTCACAAATCGTCCGTTTGCTCGGCTGCGAGCAGACTTTGTGCTCAGCACATTCACCGGCGGCGGGGCGGGTAATCCCGGCCCCAGCCCCTGGCCTGGTCGCCAATCCATTCACACTACAATGGCTGCTGTTGGTTTGCTGTGTCAGTTCATGGCCAAATAAATATAGGGCCTTTCTGACTTAATTAGAGGGGGATGAGGGAAAAGGCGACAGAGGGGAAGATTAAAGCTCCGGGTCCTAAGCGGTCTTTAGGGTGCGCGGTGTCGCCCGCGTCTGGCGGGAAGTGGGAGAAACCCGCTCTTTTGCTGCCCCCTGGTGGAATTTCCATAGAATTTCTTAGTAGGGAAGGTAAAAATACCGTGTATTAATCCGGTAGTTTACTGTTGGAAGAGATTTATTTGCCAGGTCCAATTATTTGTGTGTGTGTACTTCCTCCACTTCCTATGCTGCAAACTCTCTGAAGCCAGACACTTTCTTATGTTTCTTAATATTCCAAGTAGTGCTCTGTTCATAGAATAATTTAAATCTGCACGTTACAACTAAAATGTAACATGGTGTCACCACTGTATTCTAAAGAAAAGGGAACTTGATCCAAGACATAGATTCTCAATAAATATTTGTTTAGTTTGACTGACGTTAATGGCTCTATATTGCCTTCCTGGATAAAAATTTCTGGGTCTCCAGACTCTTATACATAGTGCTATAGAAAAATATTAGACCATTAGAAACATTTTAGGAAAGTTCATATATAAAAACCTCCTAACTGAATATTATTTTTAATTGATTTGAATAAGAAAATAATAATTTCATATTTTCATTTTCGAAAAATGATACCAGCCAACAGCTTATGCAAAACACTTAAAATATACATTTTAATACTTCTGTTTCATTAGGGCCAACATGATATTTAAAACAATTCCTCAATTTTTTTCTTATTGTTTTTGAGGAGTTCTGGAAGAAAAAAATAGTTCCTCTACTATTAGTATTTTTTTAAAGAAGAAAGTCTTCTGGAAGATGTGTGAGAAGCAACATCTCTAAACATTTCAATTTTTTGTGTACTAAATTTCTAGCTTTCAGTTAGATACTAAGTAAAATATTATATCCTATTATTTGAGCATTATATATTTGTAAATATTGAAATATTTACATAGAAGATAATGTATATTTGTACAATCATGTATATATTAATATTAATAATAGTAATATGTGTACAATAGTAAATATTTGTAAATACTTCTAAAATGTATTTGTAAGAAAGATTTTAAAGTAAGCACCAAATTGACCCCAATCACAACTTCTCAAAAATGTCATTACTGTTTTAATTATACCCTGCCCACACTTTGTTATCAGCATTTCTATCTTTTTCTCACCATATTACTGCTATCTAGTTGCTTCTTACTATTTCTAATAAGAAAAGCACTCTTTAAAGTAAACTCTAAGTTTAACAAATAAGTGAAAAGTATTTTGCAAATATCACTAGCTCTGTGAATTAGCTTACCCACAAACTTGCTTAGAAGGTATAAAAGTATCAACCTGGAGAGTAAAGTGGTAAATTATCTTTCTGACAAAGGATAGCTTTCTTTCCTTTCTGCTAATAATTTTAGAGGAAACTGTGAAGGGAAATTAAGACTTCCTAATGTTTAGAAAAAGTACTAAATTTGGAAAATTATTTTACTATGATTTCACTGACAACTGAAATTAGAATAGTAATTAGGTAAATAAAGAAAATGAAGCTGTTACTTACAAGTGTATAAGGAATAGAAGTGAAAGTAGTAAATTTCTTTTCTGTTTTATGCTCATTAAAAGGCAAGTATTAGTCAATTAAATACACTTTCTTCCCAAAGAATGCTATAAGCCTGTAATTTTTTAAAATTAATTAAACTAAAACCACTTTCAGCTTCAGTTCTAAAGCCATCCCTGATTTTTAATTGTTGCTGATTTCTATGAATACGCTCACCCAAGGCAAAGTATTAGTCAGAGTTCTCCAAAGAAACAGAAACAATGGGATATATAAAAATATATAAGAGAAGACTTATTGTGGGAGTTCGGTCACATGATTAGGAAAGCTAAGCAGTCCTATGATATGCCTTCTGTGTGCTGGAGAACCAGAACTGCAGGTGGTGTAATTTGGTCTAAATCCTCAAGTCCTGAAAACCCTAGGAACTTACAGTTTTAACTCCCAGTTTAAAGCCAAAGGCTTGAGAACTTGAGTGTGGAGTAACTTCTATAAGCAATGGAGTCCAAAGGCCTGAGAACTGAAAGCTCTGACATCTGAAAGCAGGGGAAGATGGATGTCCTTGCTCAGAAAGAGAGATATCTGCCCTTCCATTCTGTCCTGGCCCTCCGTGCTCTGGATGATGCCTGCCCCCATTGGAAAAGATAGATCTTGAGTTAGTCTACTGCTTGTGATGTGAATTTTTTCATTGTGAGAAACATCCTCACAGACACATGCAAAGTCCTGTTTTACCAGCTATCTGAGTACCCTTGAGTCCAGTCAAGTTGACATATAAAATTAATCAACAAAGATAATTTCAAGTAAAAAAATGTGACTCCACTATGGAAATGTGAAGAGGTACTTACAATTATATTTCCACCATACAGACACAATTTAATAACCTCAAGAACACAGGCAATGGTACAATTAAAAGAAAACATTTAGACAGCAATGAGTTTTGAGAATTTGTATATTTTATATATTATTAAATACTATATTAATATTCTTTAAGACTTGTAAATTTGTGTTTAATTTTATAAAATAGCAACCACTGAACCTTGACTTCTTTATTATGTCCCAGGTGCCAATATACCAAAGCTCAGCTTCACCAGACTCTGAATATGGTCTCAAAGCAAATACATTTTCAGTGACCCACTGCTCAGGGTTCCAACTTTCCCTTATATTTTTGACTTGATTATATCTTAGTATGTTGTCTATTTCTTAATATGTTATATATAGTAGAACCTCCATAGTTGACCTCCTCTCTGTATTAATCAATTCCTTAAGTTAACCTAATTTTCATACACTGGACATTCACCACATGAACTTAAGGGAAGTTCCTTGTGACCAGTTTGTTACAATCCCCTAGCTTCTCAGTTTACGAAGGTTCTACTATAGTTATCAATTCCAGGAGTCTTTTGCCAGAATCTTCGAAAGTTTCGAGATATGAAATAGTAGTTTGACCTCTTCTTTCCCTGTTTGAATAACTTTGAATTTCTTATCTGATTGCTCTGGCTGAGACTTCTAGAACTATGTTGAATAGAAGTGAGAAAAAAAAAAAAAAAGTGGTGACAGTGGGCAATCCTGTCTGGTTCCAATTCTAAAAGGGAAAGCTTGCAGTTTTTCCCTGCTCAGTACGATGTTGGCTGTGGGTTCGTCATCTGTAGCTTTTATAATTTTGAGATAACTCCCATCTATGCCTGCTTTGTGATTCATTCTTATCATAAAAGGGTACTGATTTTTGTCAAATGCTTTTTCTGTGTCTATTGAGAGGATATGGTCTCTGTTTTTGCTTCTATTTATGTGGTGCATTACATTTATACATGTTGAACCATACTTGCGTCTCTGGTATGAATCCCACTTAGTTATGGTGGATTATTTTTTTGATGTGCCACTGAATTCTGTTTGCTAGCATTTTACTGAGAATTTTTGCATCTATATTCATAAGAAAAATTGGTCTGCAGTGTTCTTTGTTTTTTTGTGTGTGTCTTTCCTAGCTTTGGTATTAAGATCATATTTATTGGCTTTGTAGAACAAGTTGGGGAGAGTTCCTTCTTGACGTTATGAAATAATGCCTGCAGTATATGTACTAGTTATTCCCTGCGCATCTGGTTCAGGTGTGAAGCCATCTAGTCTGAGTTTTTGTTGTTGTTGTTGGAAGACTTTTTTTACTGCTGCTTCAATTTGTTGCTTGATATCAGTCTGTTCAGGATTTTTATTGCTCCCTGATTGAGTCTAGGGAGGTTGTGTGTTTCCAAGAATTTGTCCTTTTTTCCTACTTTTTTCCAGTTCTTGTGCATACAGTTCTGAGATGATGTTTTGTATTTTCCATGGCATCAGTTGTATTATCTCCTTTTCCATTTCTGATGCAGCTTATTAGGGTCCTTTTGTTCTGTTTTTGGTCCACCACAACACCCGGCTATTTTTTTTGTTGTTACTGTTTGGCCAGAACCAGGTTTGAACCCCCCACCCTCGGTATATGAGGACAGTGCCCTTCTCATTGAGCCACGGGCACCACCCCAAAATAAATAGCTTATTACTGAAAAAAATAAAGTAAAATATATACTATGTATATATAAACAGTTTTTTGTTTTTTTTTTATTGTTGGGGATTCATTGAGGGTACAATAAGCCAGGTTACACTGATTGCAATTGTTAGGTAAAGTCCCTCTTGCAATCCTGTCTTGCCCCCAGAAAGTGTGACACACATCAAGGCCCCACCCCCCTCTCTCCATCCCTCTTTCTGCTTTTCCTCCCACTCATAACCTTAGTTGTCATTAATTGTCCTCATTTCAAAATTGAGTACATAGGATTCATGATTCTCCATTCTTGTGAGCTTTACTAAGAATAATGTCTTCCACTTCCATCCAGGTTAATACGAAGGATGTAAAGTCTCCATTTTTTTTTAATAGCTGAATAGTATTCCATGGTATACATATACCACAGCTTGTTAATCCATTCCTGGGTTGGTGGGCATTTAGGCT
>CAUYPK010157081.1:0-20558 GCA_963574355.1 Loris lydekkerianus
CATTCACAAAGACACACAAACTTAACAATTATGGCTTTCACATGAAAGCTATAACCCAGTTATAACCTAAGAATATGGGGAAGGGGGAGAGGGAGGGGAGGGAGGGGGGAGGATGGGCGGAGGGAGGGTGATTGGTGGGATCACACCTATGGTGCATCTTACAAGGGTATATGTGAAACTTACTAAATGTAGAATATAAATGTCTTAACACAATAACTAAGAAAATGCCAGGAAGACTATGTTAACCAGTGTGATGAAAATGTGTCAAATGGTCTATAAAACCAGTGTATGGTGCCCCATGATCGCATTAATATATGCAGCTATGATTTAATAATAAAAAAGTAAATTAATTTTAAAAAAACCAATTAACTAATTCCAGAGTATTTTCTATTTGCATATCATTTTTGCCCATCTTATTTGGAGAAATGTCTATACAGATCATTTGCCAATTTTTAATTTCAGTTGTCTCTTTATTTTGAAATTGTAGGCATTCTTTCTATACTCTGGATGCTAAACCTTTTACAGATATGTGATTTTTTAATATTTTTCCAATTTCATAGAATGTATTTTCATTTTCATCATAGCATCCTTTGAAGCACATTTTTAATTTTGATGAGGGCCAATTTATATATTTTCTTTTCCTTGTGATTTTAGTGTTATTTTTAAGAAGGCTTAGCTAAATTTAAGATCATGAAGATTTTCCCGTGTATCTTCTCCTAGAAGTTTTGTAGTTTTGACTGCTACATGTAAGTTTATGATCCATTTTGAGTTATTCCTTTTTTTTTGTAACATACAGTGGGAGACAGAGATATGCTTTCACACATTGTCTTATGAATATCCATTCACTCCAGAATCATTTGTTAAAAAGACTATTTTTTTTTCAAATTGAATTACCTGGCCACCTCTCTTGAAAATCAATTAATCATAAAAATATAGATTTGTTTATGGAGTATAAAATCCTATTTTATTTATCTTTATGCTTAAATTAGTACCACAAATTATTTCTTACATTAGCTTTATAATTACAGACTCTCAAAGTTAGCCAGAGGATTAGTGAGGGTTTAGTCCTTTACAGGTCCTTATCTAGTTTATCTAATTTGTTGGCTACCAAATAGTATTGTTATATACTTTTTATTCGTATAATGTCAGTAGCAAAAGCTTTATCAATTTTGTTGATCGTTAAAAAGAAAAATAATTTCTGATGCTGACTTTCTGTATTGCTTTTCTATTTACTCTTTCATTAAATTAACCTCAAAATATTATTTTCTTATTTCTGCTTTCTTAAGATTCACATGATCATTTTTTCTGTTTTAAGGCTCCAAGTTATGTTAATGATTTGAGATCTTTTTAATGTATGTTTTATAGCTAAAAATTTCCCTATAAGCACAAGTTTATCTTTAACCTAAAAGTTTCAGTGTGTTGTGTTATCATTCATCTTAAAGTATTTTCTAAAGTCTCTTCTGATTTCTTGTTTGACTCAATATTTAGAAGTGTTTTATTTATTTTCAAATAATTGTGAATTTTCCACATATTCTGCTGTTGATTTCCAATGCCATTACAATAAGATGAGACGGTGTACACTTTACAGTTGTAATTCTTTTAAAATATTTATTTTACTTATTCATTTTTAATTGGCAAGTAATAATTATGCATATTTAGAGGAAATACTGTGATGTTTTGATCTGTACATGTATTATAAAAAGATTCAGTCAAGGTAATTAACATAGGCGTCATCTCACCAGTTTATTATGATTTGTGGATGAGAACACTGAAAGTTTATAATTTTAGCAATAGTGAAATATACAATATGTGATTATTAACCATGGTCACTATGAATGCAATAGGCCACTATTTATTCCTCCACTCCACTGAAACTTTGGATCTTTTTATCAATATCTTTGCTTTCCCCATTTTCTTTCTTTCCTCCTCAGCCTCTGGTGGTAACCAATCTACTATTTATTTCTAAGAAATCTACATTTGTAGATCCCACATGAGTAATTATAGACTATTTATATTTCCGTGCTGGCTTATTTAATTTAACCCAATGTTCCCTAGTTCTGTGCATAGCATGAAATGATAGAATTTCCTTCTTTTTTTCTAGTAAGTATGTATATTATTTTCAGGTGTGTATTTCCTTTATTCATTCATCAGTTGATGAATACTTACATTTCTCCATATCTTGGCCATTGTGAATAATGCAGCAAACCTTCAACATACTCATCTGTTAGTTGTATAATTATTTCATCATAATTACAACACGATCATGATAGAAACAAGGTTCACAGTAAATGTAATGTATTTGAATCATCCTAAAACTGTCTCCCACCCAGGTCCATGGAAAAATTGTCTTCCATGAAACTGGCTCCTGGGGGTGGCACCTATGGATTAAAGGACTAGAGCTCCGGCCCCACATGCTGGAGGTGGCAGGTTCAAACCCGGCCCCGGCCAAAAACTGCAAAAAAGGAAAAAAAGAAACTGGCTCCTGGTACTAAAAATGTTGGGGACTATTGACTTAAAGCACAGAAACTCTTAAGCAAAATATCAGGAACTAATTAAAAATTTTAGAAGAGACGTTAAGTAGGCAGAGTGCTGTGGCACCTTGGCAGAGTGCTGTGGTGTAACAGTTCATAGCAACCTTCAGCCTTGGGCTTAGGTGATTCTCTTGCCTCAGCCTCCCGAGTAGCTGGGACCCCAGGCACCCACCACAATGCCTGGCTATTTTTTTGTTGCAGTTTGGCCAGGGCTGTGTTCGAACCCACCACCCTTGGTAGACGGGGCCAGCGCCCTACTCAGTGAGCCACAGGCACCACTCTATACTTTATTTTTATTGAAAATGTATACAAAAATCACTTATCCATTAATTTCTTCTGCTCTTTAAAATTCATGTTAAAATAAATTCAGTGAAATTCTGTTTGCAGTCATTTAAATTGAATATCCTTTATTATGCTGTCGGCTAAGCTTCTCTAAATCCATGTCTCTCAAGCTCAAGAGATGGAAAGTATGAAATGTTTACAGAGATTCGGTTTCAAAAGAAGTCTACAGTGAAATTAAGTTCTATTCAGCTAGCATGATTTGGGTGGTTGACTATGCTTTGTGATGTATTTGTTTTCTTGAGTATGTCATTGTTCAGTGCCATTCATGCATATGCATTTTCACAAAAATTTATTTCACGTTTACTCTGTGTTGATCACTGACATAAAATTTGGTAGTGTAGAGTGAAATAGGACACAGTCCGTGTCTTTAAAGTCCTACACTCATCACTGTTTGCTGTGTGTTTTCATAAGTTCATGAGTGGCAGTCACCAAGACGCTGCTCTGTTTCTGTCAGCGTATTTTTCCCTCTATCCTCTGGACTTTTAGCTTGTGGCTAAACTGTCTACTAGTCCTTTATACTTATATCTGTCTTGCACCATGAACATTATAACCCTGTCAGAGGAAATAAAAAATATTTAACTTCCAAAAATTATGCATGCACATTTTTATAATATATTATGATTATATATAATATACCTTTAGTTAAATGAGCATTAGAGATTTTGTTAAATTTTTGTTAGAGACATAATTAATATATTAACTAATCTAATGAATATTGATTGAATGGCTAATCTATGAGAGACACTGTGCTAGCTGGTCAAGTCATTACTCTGTTGATTTTCTTTAATATATTTTCTTTAAAATCTAATCTAAGAGGAAAATACATACTTGAGGAAAGGAAGTGCAGAGATAATGCCTTGCCCTCAGGAAAAGGCAGTTTGCATTCTACAAATATTTTACACAGGGCTAAAAAGTCTTATCTTAGAAAAACCACACGCCGTGCATATCTCCTGGTTTAAATAGAACTTGTTCTTTGATACTTCATGAATAAGTTTAAACGTTCTTTGAAATTATTCATTTTAGAAAACTTGCCTTTTTCCTTCCATGGTTGCACAAGATGATTTTATTTTTAATTGATTCTATTTTTAGGGTGGTTTTAAGTTCACAGGAAAATGGAGCAGACGGTACAGAGATTCCTCACGTACTCCTTGCCCCCACATGGGTGTAGCCTCCCTCTTTATCAATATCCCCAACCTGAGTGGCACATTGGTTACAATCACTGAAACTACCTTGATACATTAGTATTACCCAAGCCTGCAGTTTACAAGAGTATTCATTCATTTTTTTATTAGATCATAACTGTGTACGTTACTGCATTTATGGGGTACAATGTGCTGATTTTATGTACAATTTGGAATGTTTACATCAAACTGGTTGACATAGCCTTCACCTCACTTATTTAATTGCTGTGTGTGTTCGTGTTAGTATTCACTCTTGCTGCCGTGCACTTTTCTCGTTTGGACAAATATGTGGTTGCCTGTATCAACCATTACTCAGTGTAGTCTCGTCGCCTGGCCTAAACATCCTTGCGCCTCACCTGTTCATAGCTCCCTGCCTCGACCGCCGGCAAACAGGGGTATTTACTGTTTTTATAGTTTTGCATTTTTCAGAAAGTCAGATAGTCAAAATCATAGAGTTGTTTCTTTTATTTAGGAATGTGCATTACGTTTCTTCTATTTCTTTTCATGACTTGAAAGTTCATTTCCTTTTAGTGAATAATACTCTGTTTTCTTGATGTGCTGCTGTCTGTCTGCTCTTTAACCTACTTAAGGGATTTTTAGTTGCTTCCAAGTTTTGGCAATTACGAATACAACTGCTGTAACTGGCTGTTTTTGTACACGTTTTTATGTGGACTTAGGTTTTCAGCTACTTTGGGTAAATATCAAGAATAACCATTCCTGGATCATATGATAAAAGGATATTTACTTTAGCAAAAATCTTCCAAACTTTCTTCCAATGTGGCAAGGCCCCTTTGCTTTCCCAGAAGCATAAAAATGAGCATTCTTGCTGCTCCACATCTGCTGGGATTTGATGGTGTCAGTGTCTGAATTTAAGATTATTTTTTATATTTAAAGCTTTTTGAATGTACATGAAGAAAATTCTGCTCATTATTCTATTTTGAATATAAATAGTAAAAATATAACTATTTTATAACATTAAGTTTTTGTGTGTAATTCTTTATGTTAAATTTGTATAATGTAATATCGATATTATTAATGCAAATATTTCTACCTAGCCGCCTTAGTTATAAATTCTGATTATAATATAGCCTCAGGAAGCCAAGGTGTACTATGACTGATTTTAAATTTAAATCCCCTAAAATAGTAAATATTTTAAATGAAAGTTTTTTGATCACATTAATTGATTAAAAAGTGTTCAGCACATACAGGCAGTCACTGGGTTATGAATGAGAGAGTTCCTGTACATTTGTTCTTAAGTTGAACTGGTATGTATGTTTGGAATAGGTACGTTTATTTATTACTTGTAGCATCCTCTGTTTGTAAGTGGGGGTCATAAATCAGTTGGGTGTGTGTAACCAGGGAACTGCACATAAATGTATAAAATTCAGATATGCCTAGTGCCACCATTTTGACAATGATTATTAAAATATTAATGAACTTTCTCCCTTCCTTACTCATTATTTTATATGGTCACATTATAATGATAATATTTTGTTAATATTAAATATTATTTTATATGGTCACATTATGATTTTAATGTTTTTCTATATTGCTGGGCCATTGTGTTGTTTCTAACTTATTCTTCAAAGTAAACAGCATGTTGGTGAACAACCTGTGAGTCCTTAGAGAAGAGTGATGTCTTACCCCAGTTAAAAGTTATTAAACGTGAATGTATTTTGTAAGGGTCCCAAAACATATTGATGAATTACCTAATGAGTTGTATTAATTTGAATACAGCCCTATATAAATGTATTAATTAGTAAAGGTTAAAATAATGTAACTTGAAGTGTTTTGTGATGACACCATTACACATTTATTTCATGGCTATTTCTTTGCATGATTGACTGTCATCTGATTGGTCATTAAGGGCAAGAAGTCCTCCTTGGTATGTACATCCCACAAGCACTAGGGGGAAAGGGCTCAGAGAAATAATGGCTGCATTAAAAGTTTCGCACATCTGGCATTAACCAAGCGCATGGCTAAAAGGAGACTGGGGCGTTTGGTCTTGAACTGATTCCAGCCTCCAACTGTAAATGATGGCATATAGCAACACGTGTGTGGGGACATCTAATAGCTCTGTGTCGTGGGCCACCAGACATCATCCTAACTCCATGGCACATGCGACATACGTTTTACTTCCTCTTCCAAAGAAGAGACAGTCCACACATGTGCCCTTTTACTCCATCCAACTCAAAATCCACTTTCGTTGGCTAATGCATAGCCCTTTGCTGAGTTCGACGTGGTTCTTCCTGGACTACAGTTTATCTTGGAGGACACATTAGAGTGAAAATTCACCTCTTCACTGTAGCCCATACCTGGTTATTCTCTGAAGAAAAGAAAAAAAAAAAGCCTCTGTACATACCAGCCATGACAACACAAGGTAAAATATTAAAATTGTACCCAGCGTTGAATAGATAAACATCATTAATTAATGCATTGGTGTACTTTAATTCTCAAAAGTAATTCCTGAATATTTCAATTTGTGGTTCCTTGTATATATTTTAAGTGTATATATTACACATATTTGCCATTTGTAATTCTTAATTTTTATTATAAACATTTTCCCCCATGATTTACTATTAAGCTCAGTCTCTAATATTGAATTGATTTTATTAATTCTAAAATCAAAGCTTTGATAACCATTTTTATCATACTTTTACTCCTAGATTTTCATCCACTGTTTCCATCTTCAAAAATATATTTTTTAATTTTTTCACTGTTTTGCATAAAGATAAACTCCGTTGAAATGGCTAATTAGCTTTCTCCAATGACACTGTAAGTTTTACTTTTATACATGATCTCTCTGGTGGTAAGGACAACATAAATGAATGTTAAAACACTCTAACTTGCCCCTGCAGTATATTATTTTGATAGCTTACAGAAGCATCATTGAATTCCCTGAACCTTACAAAGAAATGTTGTTTTAAACATATCAGAAGAATTTTCAAGTTCCCAACCATATTACCATCTCCTTTCTTTTTCATATGTCAACATGTGTTTTAGGAATACAACACTCGTTATATAAGTGCAATGTACTAGAATGATTGAAAGTGGTCTGTTTCAGGCCAGGTTCCGTGGCTCATGCCTGGAATCCTAATGCTATGGGAGGTTGAGGCAGGAGGATCCCTTGAGCTCAGGAGTAGGGGACCAATCTAAGCAAGACTGGACCCTGTCTCTACTAAAAATAGAAAAATTAGCCTCAAGATTGTGGCAGGCACCTGAAGTTCCAGCTACTAGGAAGGCTGGTGCAAGAGGATATCTTGAACCAAGGAGTTTGTGATTCCTGTGAGCTAGGCTAGCACCATGGCACTCTAGCTGGGGCAAACGAGTGAGACTGTCTCTAAATAAATGAATAAATAAATAAATCCTTAAAATCAAATTGTTTATATTGTATATAACATTTTGCATTGAATATAGACGTAAAGAATTCTGTAAGCATTACTGTTTTGGAATTACTAGTTGAGCATACAGACATACATATATCTTCTTACACAGACACATTTACACACTAAATCAGAGAAAATACATCAGAACAAACTGCCGGGTAAGACAGAAGACTGTTCAGAACCTCGGCGTTACTTGGCTTGAGCTGGTCACTCTGATTTCCACTCTCATTGTCAGAGGGCTCTCTTTCCTCATGTGGCCACCCCTCCTATAGAATTAGCACCCACTCTAATTCCTTATTACTTTAGCATAACTTGAACACATCTGCAAGGACCTCACTTCCAAATAATACCACATTTGCAGCTACTAGGGATTTGGACTTCCTCACATCTTTTGCAGGGGACAGAATTTAACCCCTACTAGTGTATAATGATACCTTTCAGATGTGACAGTTTTTTTAACATTCAATATCTTTTGTAGCAGACACATTATTCTATTTCCGTCTCTTATGCCTAGTATGAGATCTGACACATAATAAATGTTCGATTGACATTGTTGAAAAAATGAAGAGGTAGAATCTATGATGGTATTATTTTCACTTCCAACCTTAGAAAAATCTTCATAAAATGTTATTCTAAGGCTGGTGCTTCAACTTGTAACCGTATTTCATTTCCTTTAACCTTCCAGAGAATGTCCTTTCTGAAAATTATTCTTTCTTCCCACATAACAAATTTCTTTTCTATTAAATTCCTCCTTTTTGGTTATAAATATACTCTAAAATGTATTATTATTTCAAAATATAATTATTTTAAATAAGTTCTATTTTGATATCTGAAAGATAATATTTAGTTTCAACTTAGTACAATACAGCTAAACTATATCTCCTTGTACATATCTTCTTTTCTTAATATAAACCACTTGGTTCTTATTTTGCAAGAAAATAAATAATTTTTATTAATCTTTCAATAATGAATATGGGTGTCTGTGCAGTCATATTTGTACCTTTATGCTTTGATCTGACACATGGGTATGCACAATACATTTCTGTTCCTATGCTAAATCAAAAGTGATGCTTTTGTAGACTGTATGACAATTAAACTTGAAATGTAAGTATCAACAATACACATGTATTTAAGTGACATATTTATGACAACATGATCACTTTTTTGTATATTCACAAGCATGACAGCTATGTCATGATAGCTACTCAAGTAAAAGTAATTGTGAGGTGATATCACTTCAAGGCACAACTCAATTTCAGAGGCATTCAATAATGTGAAAATCATGCCTCTTGGAATGAATCACACAATAAAGTATAGACAGCCTTAATGTAATCGATTTCTTGACAGAAGAACAGAAAGGACAGGGAAAAAAAAAAACAAAAAAAAAAACTATGTTTAAAATTTATAATGTAAGAGTTTGGCTTATTATAAAAGGGTGAAATATTTTAATGTCCTCCAGCTAATCATTTCATGGTGGGGAACTTTAGAATGCATTGAGCAAAAAGAGACAAGAACAGGCTGGAACAACTGCACACAGTTGGAAATACATTGAAATTGAGGCACAGTGAGTAAACCAGAGGCTCATAAATTGCAACTTGGAAGTTTAAAGTGTGAAAATAAAAAGAATATAAAATTAGAAGAAAAATGAGGCAAAATCCATTGAAGGAAAAATACAGTGTGCAGTGGGTTAAATGATCGCCACTTTCCAGCTGTAAATGTCAAGATTTCAGGACAACAGAGCCCATGAATATCTGCTATTGTGACCTAAAAATTAGATATGTTATTCATTTTGGTCAGCGGGAATTCATAAAAGAGGATTGTCGTAAGATCGAATTTCTTTCAGGAGCAGCAATACGAAATTGACAGAGGGTGGCCCTGTCAATGTAATGTTCTGACCTTTAGAAAATCTTTCGTTACTCTTTTTATAAAGAGCAATAATATAATGGGGAAAAGCATGGAGTCAAGGGCGAACCACTGAATTTGAAAGGATGCTTTTACTATCAAAGGAGAATGGGACTAATTGAAAGGGGTTGACGTTAAATAGAACATGGGAACGTAAAACAGAGCCTACAAATTTCCTTTATATAATTGAATAATAATTGAAATATCACCCAGGGAAGGTAGGACATGTGCGCAGCCATGTACGTTGGGGTAAATGAAATTTAGTCATTCATAAAATGCTGTAATACAGTAAGAATTAAATGATATTGGCATCACATATATGAACCTTCCTTGGTGAAATTCACATTTTATTTTTGTAGACATAGATTTTTAACATGAATGGTCCATCATTGTAAGAATAAGACATAAAGCCTTTTTTCATTTTGTGCTAAGTAATCAAAGACAAAATCAGCGAATCAAATATTGTATAAATATAGCAAGAGTGAGCGTTTACATGACTTTGTGGTTCAACCCCTGTCTTGTCTTAGCCCTGTTTTTCTTTCTTTTTTCCCCCCCATTTTTCTTACTATAGAAATTTGTCTTTACAATATGTGTATTTGGTTTTAATTCTTTTGACTTACATTATTTTTTCTTCTGCATAAATCCAATAGCTCTGCCATTCTTTTAATGTTTAAGGCATTCCAAAAACACATTTTGCTCATTTAATTGAGCAAAATGATGGACTGGATACACTGAAAGTCCATCTGCTAGAAACCTCAGGATGTGTACAATAAAATGATTTTAAATGTATAACTGTGCTTACAAAACAACAACAAATTAAAAAAGTAAAAACTCCCAGAGCAGAACAGATAGGAAATTAGAAAGCAAATCAACCTACCTAAGCTAATACAGTAACAGCTCCAGGAGAAGTTGTTGGGCTTTTAGTATTCTCCAAGTTTGTATGTCTTTAAAAAATTAACTGATGTTATTCTTATGTCATTTATATGAAGAAAAAGCACATACCTGGTGTATACAATTTTATGAGATTTGAGATTAGAAAAATGTCTGCAACTGTCCCTTTTTTTCTAAACAGATTTTTTTCCCAAATACAGTCTTGCAAGGACTCTGTGTTGGCCTTGTGATTTGATGTCCCCACTGGTATATTGGAACAGGGTCTTTAAAAATGTTTTCACAAAGGACTTGCTTGCTTGCTTCTCTTGGAACCTTGAAACGACAAATGTGTAAAAAGGGACAATGACCAAGCCCTCTCCTTTGCTTCAGCTGAAATCTAACTAAACACCACATGTGTGAATGTGGTCATCTGAGGTGTCTAGTACCAGACAGGACTTCAGCTGACCTCAGATATTGGCTGAGTTGCCTTGGAGCAGAAGAATCTCCCAAGTGACACAAAGACATCTGTGGTCTGATAAGCATATCAGAGCAGAGGGCCCTCCATCAGAAGGGTTAGAGTCTCATGCCTGGGGTTAAATATTCTGTTCTCTAGTCTTGAAGTTCCTAAAAATTTTAGTTTTGATATTACGTTTTTCAAGTGAATTCCTGGTATCCATGAAGGGCTTGTGTACTTGGCTTATATGAGATCTCCTCTCATCCTCCTTGCCTCCCTGAGACATATTTTCAACAGTTGTTCCACTTTCCTGGGGTGCTTGGGGTTCTGCCTGACTTCTCTGTGCCTTACTGCCCTCCGTGGTCTGGGAGCAAGCTGTGTAGGATCACGTCCGGTGTGCGCACTCTGGGGTGTCCCGTCTTGGGGCACAGTGGCAGGGCAGTTGTCCTTGCCCCAGGGAGCACTGCCAAGGCCTGTTCTGCAGGCAGCTTAGCCGAAGCACACTCTGGCCCTCCCTTTGTCCAGGTGAGCACGTCTCTCCCTGGGAGAACGTCTGGCATATGTGCAGCTCAGGTGTCACTTACCAATCTAACCACCATTTACAGAAGCATTTTAAAATCCCCACACTTCTTCCTATCTGGGTCTCTCCATCTAAATTTTCACAAGCTAGGGGAACCCCAGTATGAATCTTCCAATTCCTGAGTACAGTAAAGGTTTCGTTTGAACTCTACTACACTGTGCTTTACAGATTGGAGCGTGCCCTGGTAAAAACTGCCATATAAATGTGAGTGTTACTAGTACAGCGTCTTTCTATTATGGATTGCTTCTTTCCAATCTCTGTAGCTTTTTACCCATTGCCTCAAAAACTTTATATTTTTAACATGGAATGTATAATGTTACTTTACTAGTAGAATGTAGACTTCTGTTTGCCTCTTTTTCTTTGCAAACTTCCTAGGGTTTCAATTATAGAAAAGTATTACATGTTCATCTACAAGTGTAAAATCAAACAACATGAAAAATAATCAAGTCAAATGTCTCATCATTTTGATTGGTCCTCAGCTTTCTCCAAAAAGAGATTAAAAGACTTTGGTTCTGGTAATGCACTTTACCAAAAACCTAACACAGAAATATAAAGAGAGAAGACCAATTCGTCTGTAAGATCTCCTTTTCAATCTTCCTCTGAGCACATTTCAAAATATGTGATCAAGGTTCAGCGCCTGTAGCTCAGTGGCTAAGGCACCAGCCACATACACCAGAGCTGGCAGGTTCAAATCTAGCCCAGACCTGCCAAACAACAATGACAACTGCACCAAAAAATAGCTGGGTCTTGTAGCGGGTGCCTGTAGTCCCAGCTACTTGGGAGGCTGAGGCAAGAGAATCGATTAAGGCCAAGAGTTGGAGGTTGCTGTGAGCAGTGATGCTACAGCACTCTACCCAGTGTGACAGCTTGAGGCTCTGTCTCAAAAAACAAAATAAAACAAAAAAAACCCAAAAAAACAGAATATGTGATCAAGTTAAGAATCAAAACCCCACAGGGTAACTAGGACATACATTTCTAGAAGGTGAATTATACTAAATAGCATGCAAAAATAAAGCATAATTTTGATATTAAATTTTATGTAAAGTGAATATTGATTATAATAGAGACTTTAAAATTTATTTTATGGAATAATTTTTACAAAAGTTACACTGAAGTACATGTATCCCTTTTATATATGCATAACTAAAAATATTAGCTATGCAATAATTATGAACTATAGATATAAACACCTGTAATTATCAAAAGTAAGATAAATTGATGGCTTTTATCATAAAATACATGTTTTTTTAGTAGACAGATTGATCTCCATTAAGTATTTTATACTAGTTTATAATGAATTAAAACGTTCCTCTGTAAAGTCTTTTTTTTTTAATTTTCGTACGGGCAGCCTTCATTGATTTAAACGCTGTGCTCTTTGTTCTAGTTTACCTTGCCTTTGTATCTTGTCTGGTCCTGGTGTTCTTTAATGATGCACATTATTAATACTGACAGGAACTTAGACAAATATAAATCTGATGCTCCTGTGGAAGACACATTGGTAAAGTTGAATTATCATTATTTCCTAATTCATTACCCGGGTAAAAAGTGGCCACAGGACAGCTGGTTGATTCTTTGTATCACAGATTTCATAATCAGATAGTAGCTACATGACTGATTTATTTTGAATTGTCTGAAAACTTTGTTATAGATGTGTAAAATATAGAACGCAGAAGCAGTTTTAATGTAGAAAAATTCTGGGCAATAGAAAAGGAAGGCAGTTATTGATAATGTTCGCGGATGCATTGTCATATGTGGTCAAAGACCTAAATGTTGTGATTTATTGCAGGCATGTACCAGAGGGGAAAGACTTCCATTTTTCCTCTTGGCAAACATCAGCTGTTGATAGGCTCTCTGAAGTCACATTTATCAACCTTTGCTCTGCTGTGGGAAACTTCTGTTGAATTACAGAATTCGCTATACAGATTCGCTAAAACGACTAGAATCACAGACACAAGATTTGTGTAAAATACAGTAAGGGTTTGTTAGTCTTTCCTTGATTACTTTCTTTAGCCCGTTTTCATAGCAGCTGGCTTACTAATGACAACGCCAAGTCATTAGCGCCGCCGCCTCTTTTATCAAGGGGTGAAGAATTCAGTGGCGCTTTCCCCAGTGTCTGGGACAGCGCTTCCCATTTGGGAGGAACCTCTGACCAATTCTAACAGCGGAGACGTTACTTGTTGTGGGGACTTCCCACTGTCTTCCTATATCAATTAACAGACCTCCAGATAAACGTCTCTCATGTCACTGGTTTTCCTAACAGGAATTTAATTATAAGCTCTTCCCTTGAGATCTATCTTAATTCAGATTTTTCTCTTATTTCCTGTTTCTTTACTCAGACCCACTTAGTTAATCCTGATAGATTCAAATTATTCACTGAGTATCTTTTCATCATTCCTTTTTTCTTAATTTCTTTGGGTGCTGGAAAAAGAAAGGCAACGTGAAATTCACCCTTGAACTATTTCTAAGAGTACAACTCATTAACTGCTTTCCCCTGGTCACACAATCATCCTTGCCACCCATTTTCAGAACTTTTCTTTATCCCAAACTGAAACTCTGAGCCCATTAAAAATAAGTCCTTCTTTCTGCCTCCTCCCAGTCCTCCTTCCTGATCCCTGTTTCTCCTTTAGTTCCTATGCATGTGAGTATTCTCAGTACCTTATGCAAATGGAGCGAAGCAGTATTTGTATTTTAGTACCTAGATTATTTCATTTTGCATATGATTTAAAGATTCATCCATGTTGTAGCATATGTCAGACTTACATTTATTTTTAAAGCTGAATAATAGTACATTATATACATGCCAAATATTCCTTTTCCATCTGACTGTGGATATTTAGTTTGTTTCTACCTCTATTGTAAATAATAGTGCTACAAACATTGCCACCTTAATGCACAAATATTTGTTAAAGTTTCTACTTCCATTTTGGAGGGTTTATACCTATAAATGAAATGGTTGTATCATATGGTAATTCTGTGTTTAATGTTCCAAGGAAACATTATCCTCGCTAGCAATGTAGAGTTTTTCCAATTTCTCCACATCTTTCCCAATACCCATTATTTTATTTTATTTTAATGATAGCCATCTTCTTGGGTGTGAATGAATATCTCATTGTGGTTTTGATTTGCATTCCCTAATGATTAGTGTCATGACTAGTTTTAACTGAATAATTATTATTTTTTCTTGTATTTATTTTAATAAAGCATGAAATTCAGGCAACATCTTACTTATCTTGTAAACTTAAACATTCTGACTACATTATTTTCTGCATAAATGTTTCATTTATTTTTATTTTGAATCAACATAAGGGTGCGTACAATTGGGTTACGCTTTTTGCGTTTGGTAGATGGTGTCTGAGTTGTAGTTGAGTCCTCTGCCCAACAAGTGTGTTATATACCCCTGCATTGTACCCGTTTGGTGGGAGCTTACCAAGGCCACTGCTTTGAGGTAAGCCCACCTGCTGCTGAGCCACGCTTATCCTAAGTCACTCAAACTACAGTTAACCTGAAGTATGAAAACCAATCTTTTGGAAGTCACAGAATTTGTGACTATTGAGCCATTAGGTACATTATTGTAACACCAGCTAATTAATATAGCTGTTATTAATAATTTTTTTTCCCATGACCGTGATGGTCTACTGAAACTTATGAACTCATTATTTTCAGAAAAATGTCTAAAAATTTTAAAGTAAATATAATTACTAAGGAAACCAGTTGCAAAAACTTGAGACACAGTTGCAAAAACTTGCAAGATTTAATTTGGAATAAAGTACTATAGATGCTTATTTATTTACATACTTTATTTACATATTAGATAATAAGATCTATCAGTATGTCTGTTTGCTATCATAATTTTGAAGATGTAATGAAGGTAAACAATATGTTTAAATATATACATTTGTAATGTGTTATGAAAATATGTGATTTTTATTAGAGAGGAAAAAAATAAAAGTATTTGCTACTGTGTTATGTTGTTTCCTTTTATAGTTGAAAGATACTTGAAATTGAAGTGCAAGGTTTTGGGAAAATAAAGTGAAGTTTTTTAACGCTGTTATATGATAATTTCTCCATCTCCAAGTGGATGTTTTCATTACTAGGGCATTGTTTGAGAAGTGCTCTGCATAATGCCTAGTATTGAAAGGTGTTGGGTAATTTTTCACATATATAACTTAGTCATGGACACTACCAGAAATTTTTTGCATATATGTTTTGAAATTGTGACCAAACTTGAGAACACCTACAGTCACTATTGCTATGACAGAATAAATAATATCATACCTTCAAAGTCTTGAGACTGAAGAATTCTAGAGAGAGTTTATTCTAACTGGATTAATATATTCTTCTTTATTAGATTTCCTTAAATAGACTAATGAGACAACTTGAACATAAATAAGAAAGTCAGCTGAGGTTATGCAAAGGAAAAGACAAGTGGAGTTTTGTGGCGACAGTGTAGACATACCTGAATACGCAATATATGAGGCTAGAAAGCTAAGTCATTGCCGTGACATCAAATTGTGCTGAACATTAAGATAGGTTATTTTGGTTTATACCTTTAAGTATTTAGGAATCACGGCCTATATGATTATTTGTATCTCTAGAAAACAATTATTGTTAGAGTTTGGATTCAAATTCCAGAAATAGTACTCAAAATTCTGTAATAATCAGGAGGTAATAATGACTTGAAATAGGGTGGTAAAAATATCAAGGAAGTCACAAATATAAGACATGTTTAAATTTAATTTTCAACTTGCCACAATAGTAAGATTCAATCTCATCTTGCAAAATTATTCATATTGTTTTTGCTTCTGTGTGAGATTCTATGTATTTCTTGGTATCCCCAGTGTACAGACACACATACTCCCAAAAATTTTAGAAGCAAAATTTGTGATGAAAATTTCCTACTTCCCCAATGACTTAAATATGTATTATGTATCACTCATTATGGGATATAGTATCATGACGCATTTTCTTTTTCAAGATTTCATTGTTTATAAGGAAAATAAGAATGCCACTTTGATTTAAACTCAGTCATTTGAGTCCAAGATTAAGTAATACTTGCCCAAGATTATTAAAAAATCAAGTAGAATTTTAAGTATATCCTGAAATCCCAAATCAGCACAATCCTAGCCAAAATAAATTTTTCAATTAGAACTTTAAGTACCCAAAGCCTCTAGGAGGATATTGGAAATCATTAAACTTTATCTGAGATAAAAGCAAGTCACCAAGTCACTACATAATCTGATATCTGGGAACAAATACAGAGCAAAGAAATGAGGAATGGATAAGGAATTTTGAAGACTTGGCTTAAGATTATTTGTCAGCCATGATGTGAATTCATCTTATTTCTAAAGTCAAAATGAATATACTACTACTTGCCACATGGAGTTGTTTGAAGAACTGAAAAATTAATATTAGCAAAGCTGTTTATATAGAATGTGTAAGAAACCTTTCAGGGTTTAACTAAAAAAGTGAGTCTTGTCACTGCAAGTGAGTCTTGCATAGCATGACCAAATCCATGCAACCTATATGCATGTCTTTAAGAAAGAAATAAAAAATTGGAAAGTATTGAAAAGAAAAGAAGGTAACAAGCAGGCAATGGTTGATTCAAAATGATCCCCGGACAGTCCACTGTATGTATTATAATAAAAGATTCTGGTGGTGCCTCAGAGCACTCACTTGGAGAAAGGACTTAAAGGTATACCCGGGACATAAGGAGACAGTTTGGAATGAAAATGCCCTAATGGTAGAAAAGAAATAAAAGCATGTACAGGGGACCCTAAGGAAAATGAGCAGTGAAGATGAAAATAACAAGGAGAAGAAAGGAAAACTTACTAGAAAACAAGACCAAAAAAAATTAAAGGAGAAACAAACAGAAAACCTCCCCAACATTCTCAAAACAAACCAATATTTATATAATCAAGAAACCGTACTTTGCTTTATTGAAAGATAAGAGTACTCCCGAAACTAGAAATCTGATAAAATTAATGAAATTGCCAGTCCTATCCACAGAAATGCAAAAGTTCTAATTGTCTTCACTTATACGCAGCATAAACACAGAACAGAAAATCAGAATCCCAATATTTTAGCAGATAACCTTCCACCAGTAGTAAAGTAGAAGAGATGTATAATGTCATAATTAGTTTAATATTTTCTCTGTTGTCTGTCTGGCTAGGAGGGAGAAAGAGAATGAGCAGAAAACTACCGAAAAAGAGTCCTGTCTGAAAATGGTATGCATCACTTCCATCCGTATACCACTAGGAAGAACCAATTTCCTGGCTTAGACTGAACCCAAGAGGGCCAACAAGTATCCTGGAGCCATAGCAAAGAAAGAAACACATCCTGGGGGAATACTGGGGGAATCGGTCTCTGTCAGGACATAAGGAAAGGGCTATGATTTTGCCAGCGTGGATGAATTAGGTTGATAAGAATGAGTGTAAGGGGAAAAGGAAGGGTCTAGCCCAAAATCAAACAGGAATCTGATTTTGAGCTCTTCTCTGCTTCCAAAATAATAAGATCCCCTAGAAAGAAAACCCAGGAGAATGGATAAGAGGACGAAGTCCTGCCACAGTCCAAGACACGGGCATGAAAGTGAGGAACAGAAGCCAAAAAAAAACAAACAAACAAAGAAAAAACAATAGAAGAGAAATGTGGAAGTTGAGGGGAAAATAAAGCAGAGATACAGTGAAAGGTCCTGTTAAAGAATTCTGGAAAACTGCCCCCGTAGGAAGCTGCCAAGTGCTACTTGAAGACTAGTTATGGTGTGGACATAGAACAACTGAACTATGGTGAGATGAAACCGTCTGGTGAACTTGTAAGTGAAGCCAGTAAGAATGAGAATGACTCAATGAGTGAAAGGGAATGCAGGACCTAGAAGGGAGACAGAGATGCAGGCTGATCCTGGAGGCCTTTCTAGTTTTTATTTATTCTTTGTTAATCGGGCCCAGGCAATTGACCCCACCATTCCTGGTGTGCAGCACCAGAGCACTAACCACTGGACAGCAGTGTCCAGCTGAGGCCTTTTCTAATAGGCCCTTACTGTGTCGTCAACACATCTAGCTGGACGGACTCAACCTCTGATGCTTACTGTGTTCTAGACACTAAAGAGTACACTAAATAAAGTAAATAAAACATAATTTTAATTGCCAAGAAACTCATGATTTAGTGGGTAGTCTATACACCTAGACAAATTTAATATTTTAAGTGTTTTACTAGTTGAGAACTTGGCTCACAGGGGCACAAAGGACCTTATCAGCTGAATTTAATTAAGCGGTCTATTGCCTCTAAAAATAAATGGAAAATAAAGTATATCTTATCTGCTGTAAAACTTAAAATATATTATTGGCCTGACTGTCATTTATGGCGCCCTGTTGTACAGTCTTATATTAAAATCATTGAATACATTTTCCCATTTGCGTTTTAACTTTTGGGATTAGGAAATGATTGAACTCCACTTACTATATAACATTGCATTTTATTTTCCTGAACCTCTGTGTTCTCTACTGCTTCTCTTACTTTGTCACTGATTGTATTTATCCATCTGATCAAACCTATTGTCACAGATCATGATGGAGTTTGTGATTAAGAGTTATTGTGTGATCTTAGATGTGGTTCTAGGAATAAGATTGTGTATTTTTTGATACAAAGATCTAACAATTACGTTCATGAACTGATCCTAGAAAAAACGCTACAAGCGTTGTTGCCAGATAGCACTAAGGTCACCATCAAAGTGCTCCCCTTGGGAAACTGGGCACCAAGGCCAGTGCCTCATCCACCCTTCAAAGCAACTTTGGAACTCTTTTCTGGAATGGCCATTGGAGCTGTCATCTTATTACGCTTTATGTCCTGACTGTCATCAAAATGTCTTCCTTTCAAAATTTTCCTTTATCTTTTGAGAAAGAAAAAAGTCGTTGGGTAGCAAGCAGATCAGTTGAGTAGGTTGAGTGTTCCAGTACAGTTATTTGTTTATTACTAAAAACTCACAGGCAGTGCTCTGGGAGCTGGTGCACTGTTGTGATGCAAGAGGTACACATTTCTCTCGCCAAGATTTTCAGTTAATGTTTTCCCAACTCTTTATCTTTTGATGTTGTCTTGGTCCACTCTGCTTTTCATAGTCAGCTGATGATTTTGAAACACAACTCAATGAATTTTTGCAATGTTTTCATCAATGATGCTGGCTATCAGCTGCTCTGACTGCTCTTTATTAGAGACATTCCTCCCCACCTCCAGAAAAACATTTAATCCATTTGTACACTATCATTTTCTTCATGTATTATTCCCCTAAATTTGGATTAACACATCCCTGATTTCATGTCCACACTTACCTAGTTTAACAAGAAATTTATGAATGCTTTTTCAGTGCTCTAATTCAAGCCCCAACATTCTCACGACAGCACACAAAAACACACAATAATGAACACCACTGAGCCAGACACTGCCACTTGTTGACACAACACCAGTGTGAGACACTGATAGACCAGGGTTATGAAACTTCACTGGGTTGTTTGTACAGTGCTGCAATGTACTTCATCAGGGGAAGTTCATGAACTTAATTGTCATACATGCATATAATTCTGAAATGCATTGGACAAAAGTGACTTTCATGAAATAATTGTATTGGGTGTTATCATGCAATTAATGTTTTATGTTTGTTCTCTCATGTACTGTAACTAAGAAGAACATCTTACTAAATAGCATTTTGTTTCTTGTTAAGTCATATAATGATTATATATTGAATTCTTTCTCCATTAATAACCAAACACAATATACTTAACTAACACATGTAAGATTTGTATATCTTTTGCAAACAATAATCTCAATAGTAAGGTCCTGAAAACATAATAAGAATGAATATTTCATAATCTTTATAAGATTACATTATAGTTTATTTACCTCTTATAAAAAAACTCTAAAACTCATAAATAAGTAAAACTAAATTATGCTTGCCAAAAAAAATTGACAAAATACACTATTGAATACATTTTTGTGTTTGTTTACTTAATTATTTTTCACCAAAATCAGTACTTGTAGTATTTCTTTTTAAGACTAATTTATATAAAAGGTATAAATAATTCTTTAATGTTATACATATAATTTTATTATTTTTCCTCAGAATTTATTTTTACAACTGTTCAATTTGTTTTCAATGAACTTGTAAAAAGTAAATTATACCCTAACACAGGGGTGGCGAACAAGTTTGACACAAAGAGCCAAAATTTTAAACTGTGAGAGTCAGAGAGCCACACCACGCAGTGACCTGCCAAAACAGACAAACACTCACACAAGAGCATATAATTTTAACAATAATATATTAAACAC
>CAUYPK010157084.1:0-11740 GCA_963574355.1 Loris lydekkerianus
TGGGTAAACTGGCTGGCAACCTGTAGAAGATTGAAACTGGACCCACACCTTTCACCATTAACTAAAATAGACTCTCACTGGATAAAAGATTTAAACTTAAGACATGAAACTATAAAAATACTTGAAGAAAGTGCAGGGAAAACTCTTGAAGAAATCGGTCTGGGTGAATATTTTATGAGGAGGACTCCCCAGGCAATTGAAGCATTATCAAAAATACACTAATGGGACCTGATTAAACTAAAAAGCTTCTGCACAGCCAAGAACATAGTAAGTAAAGCAAGCAGACAGCCCTCAGAATGGGAGAAAATATTTACAGGTTATATTTCTGATAAAGGTCTAATAACCAGAATCCACAGAGAACTCAAACATATTAGCAAGAAAAGAACACATGACCCCATCTCAGGGTGTGCAAGGGAGTTGAAGAGAAACTTCTCTAAAGAAGACAGATGCACAATCTACAAACTCATGAAAAATAGCTCATCATCCTTAATCATCAGAGAAATGCAAATCAAAACTACTTTGAGATATCACCTAACCCCAGTAAGAGTAGCCCACATTACAAAATCTCCAAACCAGAGATGTTGATGTGGATGTGGAGAAAAGGGCCCACTTCTACACTGCTGGTGGGAATGCACACTAATACGTTCCTTCCGGAAGGATGTTTGGAGAATGCTTAGAGACGTAAAAATAGACCTGCCATTCGATCCTAGAATTCCTTTACTAGGTTTATACCCAGAAGACCAAAAATAACAATATAACAAAGACATCTGTACCAGAATGTTTATTACAGCCCAAATTATAATTGCTAAGTCATGGAAGAAGCCCAAGTGCCCATCGACCCACGAATGGACTAGCAAATTGTGGTACATGTATACCATGAAATATTATGCAACCTTAAAGAAAGATGGAGGCTTTACCTCTTTCATGTTTACATGGATGGAGCTGGAACATATTCTTCTGAGCAAAGTATCTCAGGAATGGAAGAAAAAGTATCCAATGTACTCAACTCTACTATGAAGCTAAATTATAGCTTTCACATGAAGGCTGTAGCTCAACAATAGCACAAAACTATCGGGAAAGGGCCAAGGAAGGGGAGGAGAAGAAAGAGGTTTTGGTGGAGGGAGGGCAATGTGTGGGGCCACATCTATGGCGCATCTTAGAATGGGTACAGGTGAAACTTACTAAATGCAGAATACAAATGCCTATATACAGTAACTAAGAAAATGCCATGAAGGCTACGCTGAACAGTTTGATGAGAATACTTCAGATTGTATATGAAACCATCACATTGTACCCTTTGATTGCACTGATGTACACAGCTATGATTTAACAATTAAAAAAAAAAAAAAAAAAGAAATGACTGCGTTTCTCATGAGGCCAGAATCCCTGGGATGCAAGACCCACCTCCCTTACCCTGCAGTGTCCAGATCCTCCCACGTGGTCCTTGACCAGCCGTCCTGGCAGGTCTGAGTGCCAGTGCATGGTTAGTGTCACCATGCTGCCTGCCAGGACCTCCCTCCTTTCTCTCCCCGGGGTCCTCACTTGTTAAGAATGCTGTGGGCTCAGACCTCAGCACAGGAACTCCTGTTTTCTTCCAAGGAATCCTGCACAGAAGCCCCAAATGTAAAATCAGCAAAGAACTGATGTCCCTTTGAATTAAGGCTGGGACCAGGGTGAGGCCCCTGAGGCCTCCGTGCTGTAAGATTTCACAGCAGCTACTCTCAGCGTTGGAGAGTGTGTGTGGATGTCAGAGCAGGTGCCAACACCATGCTGTGCTCAGGTGCCTCTCTCCCCTCCACCCCTGTCCCGGCTTAAACCTCTTATCTGCCAGGGAATCCAGCAGAGGCCTGTGGGACCCAGTTTGAGAACCACTGGGTCTTAAACTCTCAGGTTTAGACCCACTGCTTAGACAAGGGGGACTGACTGGGACTGACCCACTGGGGGAGCAGGACCAGGCCCAGAGGCTCCAGTGGGAGGGCACGAGTGTGGGCGGCCCAGTTCTGGGTGCTCTCCATTATCCAAGGGTTTGCAGGCCTGGGGGACTTGGGGCTGCTGCCAAACCCAGTGTGTGAGGGGCCAGATCCTCCCAATCACTCCACACACTACCAGGGTGCTGACTAATCTCACTCGGGACAGCCTGCATCCATCTGGGGGTGGGGGGTGACCCCACAGGAAGGAACTCCGAGAAGAAGGCCTGGGCCAGGCTCTTGCAGTGACCAGACTGCAGTGGAGCTTTTCAGGCTTGCAAAGCAAGAGCCACAATGCCGACGACAAAGACCTCTCGTCACCAGGCACGATAATCACAGCCTTAGGTTTTATTTCTTCATCCAGGCCCAGGTGGCCTCTCTGCCCCCTTCCCCTGGATCAAGCTGCCATGGGGCAGCTGGTGCTTCTAACAGGAGACAACAAAATTCCAGGTGCTTCTCTGCAGAGGCGCGAAGCCCAGCTCTGCGCACCTGAGAATTATCGCACAGAATTTGGGAGTCCTGGGACACTTTTGGAGGCTTGCCTTGGAGGAGGACACTGGCCAGGGCCCTTGGATGACCATGTCCTTCCAATCCTGAGAATGCCAAGGACAGGTAGACCTCAGGTAGGGGCCAGACTTGAAGGCTGTCTTCTCCAGGGCCCTTTAAAACCTGTTGTTCATGGTGAGGGTGGTAATTTCTACCGCTGTGTTTCAGATGAAACCTGCTCAGTCAAGCCCAACAGCATCTCCTTAACTCTACGGTGACAGCTAACGCAACATGCTGGAGTCCTTTGGAATTATCAAACACCTGTCCTTTGGAGGCTCTTTATTTGGAGAAGCACCAGCTGAGAGTTTAGGGCTGCATTCCTCCCAGAGATTTAAGCAGGGAGAGAAAGAACTCCTGGGTGTAAATGGGGACTCTCAGGGCCAAGGAAGCGGGGCATAACGGGGCTCCTGATGGCTTCTCTCTCGCTTTCTGATGGGCCCCCTTCCCAGAGTTCTGCCACTGCTGATGCTGACTCAACTCTAGTTGAGTGTGGCAAAAAGCTGCTTTATTTCCAAATCTTCGGAATGCAGCGCAAAGGCCTCACACCTCTTCCAGGAAGCCCCTCCTGACTTCCCTCCTGCGCCATCTCTGATGAGAGCCCCTGGAGGCAGTCCTGGGCTTGGGTGCCCAGCGTGACACTTGGGACAGCTCAGCACGTGGTTGCCCACAACATGAATTCCAAATCCTCAGCTACCAAAGGCTGTCACATGGGGCCACAGGGTACTGTTTGCTTGCCCAAAAATGTCTACAGAAATGCATTCAACCATCACTCATGGGAGTCGGGTCTGAGGTGGGCCGAGATCAGGGAGTCCTTCCTGGAGAAGGAGGTGTCTGCCTTAGGCTTGGGTGGCAGTGGAACCCAGTGGCTAATGGCATGGGCTTTGGAATCGTAGGTTTAATTTCTGACATGGCTGCTCAGGAGCTGAGTGGCCCCAGGCGACAACTGTTAACTCCCTCCGGGCCGTAGCTCCTCACCTGTAAACCGCACCTGGATTTTGTAGAGCTGCGGAGAGGCTTTACCCAGCTCAGGGCCTGCCCAGCTCAGCTGTCCCCACAGGGCAGTGTCAGGGAAGGTAGCCCAGCCCTCCGGCTTCCACCCATTCTAGATCGGCTGCCTTTCTTGGGTCAACGCCCTGGGCCCAGGATTTCTTGGGGGAGAGCTTCCCTCCCAGGTTTTCCAGAAGGGCTCTTGGCTGGGTCAGAACCCTCTGCCTCTCTTGATCCGACACAGACCCTGGTCACCTGACCATAAAAGGTGGGGTCATTTCCACCAGCCCCTGCCACCAACTTAGTTCCTGGCAAACCCTGCCTGCAGAGGACGTCACAAGGACAAACGAGGAAACACAGGAGCCTCTCAGAGTCACCGCTGCCTGCGGACCTGGTGCGCTGGAGGCTCTCCTTACCCCAGAGGGCCATGAAGACGGAGAAGAAGACAGTGGCTGGGTTGTCGAAGAGGTGGCTGGCGCGGGCTGTGGCGCAAGCTGAGCTCATCTTCCAGTAGCTGCAGGTCTTATCACAGAGCGGGCACATAGTGATGTTACGTCTCTGGTCACACATCTCCATGCTGGAAGAGAGAGGGCAGGTTGGGAGTCTGGGGCTGCCGGGCCCAGAGGAAGTGCTAAGCCTGAGACGGGGGCTGGGAAGGACCTGTGCACCCTTGCTATGGTGGCTGTGACAGGGCACATCAGCCAGCTTCAGCCATGCCCTGTCCCTCCTTGCTACTGGGGCCAGCTTCACAGGTGTGTGACTTGTGCTGTCACTGTGGGCTGAGCTCAGAAGGGCCCTGCACTTGGTTTAATGTGCTGCTGTCTTAAAACACGTAATAATTTTTTTTTTAATCACCCTGGGTAGAGTGCCATGGCATCACAGCTCACAGAAATCTCAAACTCTTGGGCTTAAGTGAGTCTCTTGCCTCAGCCTCCCAAATAGCTGGGACTACAGGTGCCCACCACAATGCCTGGCTATTTTTAGAGACAGGGGTCTCACTCTTGCTCAGGTTGGTCTTGAACCTGGGAGTTCAGGCAATCCACCTGCCACGGCCTCCCAGAGTGCTAGGATTACAACCACTGTGCCCTACCTGAGTAATGATTTTTGAACAAGGGTCTCGCGTTCTCGTTTTGCATGGGGTCCTTTAACCTCTGTGGCTAGCTCTGGATGTGGACCCATCCGGGCTTGCTTTGTGGCAGGGGATGGGCCTGAGAGTGTTTACCTCTGGGCATGACACCCAGGCAGCAACACTCCCAGCCTGTCCTCAAGCCACCTCTAGGAGAAGCTGAGGCCCTGGCCACCCCTCCCATAATGTCTAGTGGGTCCTGCTCAGTGGGTAGACAGGCAAGGCTGGGAACAGAGCCCAACGGCTGCAGAAGAGATGGGGGAGCTCCGTGATACCCACATTTGTCTCCACTTATTCTAAAACACAATAACGTCAAGGTCACTACTGGCAGAAGAAGCTGCCTTATACTGATCTGCATGGATCTCCCATCTGTCCTGCACTGGCCCTGGGGACTGTGAAATCTCATCTTCACAGATGTGGAAATGAGTCCAGAGAGGGACAGTAACTTCCTCAGGGCCACACAGCAGAGACATGCACAGAATGGCTCTCATCTGCTGCCCAGAGGCCATAGCTGGCCTGGACAGGGTCCTTGCTTACCACTCCTACTCTCTGGTCCTGTCCTTTAAAAGCCTTTCTGGAAAATGAGGAGAGGGGTCAGAAGAAGGTCCTTCTAGCTCTGGCCTATCCTGAACTTTCTTCCTGCTTCCTGGGCAAGCAC
The DNA here is from genome assembly GCA_963574355.1 of Loris lydekkerianus. Taxonomy (NCBI): domain Eukaryota; kingdom Metazoa; phylum Chordata; class Mammalia; order Primates; family Lorisidae; genus Loris; species Loris lydekkerianus. The sequence goes on from CAUYPK010157084.1 coordinate 5,285, forward strand.
TGAGTTGGAGGGCTCATCCCTAGAGCTTACATGGTTATCTGGGAGAGAGCTGAAGTGGATATTTTTTTGTTGTTGTTGTTTGTTTGTTTTATTTTTTAAATTTCTGTATACACGTGAACTTAGGCACAGAATCATGCCTGGCTCACGGCAGTTGGTGTTTAATAAATATCTGCTACAAGCCACTCCGGGGCCCTCCTCTGCCCAGTGCAGTGGGCATTCTGGTGTAATTCTGTTCTTTCAGTATCAGTCACTAAACATTTATTTAAAAATTGTGTATGTTCTGTACATGGCAGACACTATGGTGGGCATCAGAGATGGAAAGATGGAGACTGATCACAGCCAAGGCCACTGCATCAGGGGAAGAGTATGCTTGTGTGTGTGTGTGTGTGAGGGAGAGAGGATAGGGTGTATGTGAGTATGAGTGTGAGCTGGCGAGGTGAGAGGAACTCACAGGCTGCAGGTGAGCATGTGCTCTGTGGGTTTGAATCTCAGCTCTAGCATCTATGATCCTTGTGGCCCTGGGAAAGTTACTCAAACTCCTTGTGCCTTAGTTTTCTCGTCTGTAGAATGGGGGTACGATGATAAGGGGTAGGAGGACTAAAGAGACCAATGTGTGTGGAGCCCTTAGAACAGTGCTTGGCACACTTTACGCATGCACATGGTCACTGCTGTAATTATTATTTGAGGAATAACCAAGTGCCTGGTGACAGCAGTGCATTTTAAATAGAAGCCCAGGAGCCAGACTTGTGGGATCTGCCCCTTGCTAAGTCTTGTCTCTCCTGAGGGCCTCTCCAGGTAGACAGATGGGGACGGGAGGTATGGATGAGGAAGTCCCCAGCTAGATGTGACCTGCAGCCCTCTCTAAGGGAACCTGCAGGTGGAGTGCCACCATTGCCATGGTCAGCATGTGACCCAGGGCCACAGTGATCACCTGACCTGCAAGGACTGGGGATAGGGAGGGCCCAGGCATACTCCTGCCTGTGTGCCCCTGAGCCCCGTGGCCCCTGAGCCCTCTGGCCCCTGATCCTGGCTCCCTGCCAGTCTCCGCTTCCAGAGCAAACACCATCAGCCAGCCACAAGCTTTTTTCTGCCAGTTTGAAATCCTTCGCCTCTCACTTCATGACCTTCAGCCATAGTAACGATAAGGGCAGGAAGTTCCGTTCCTCGGAAGACCAGAGGGGTGATGGTAGGGGGCACCACGCTGGGCACTGGTCTCCCTGCAGCCTCGGTGGGGAGGACGGACTCCACATGGGGTACACTCTGGGCAGAGGCCAGGACGCTGGCCTTGTCTGTGCCCTACAGTGGCTGAATCCTGAGTGTCTACTGCTGGCATGTCCAACCAGGTGGCCAAAGGCCAGTGGGCATGACCAAGGGGATCTTGCGCTTGCCCTTAGGGGGTCCACACTTAGGGCTGGCAGAGCCTTCCCAAGGCAGCCCTCCACTAGATGAAAAAAGGAAGGAAGCTGGAGACTCCCCAGGCCTCCCCCAGGGGCCAGGGTGTGCCCCAGCTTTCACTGCCACTTCCCTCTTGCTTTGAGCTCTTTTAGCCAAAAGCCAGTCTCAAAGTCCCCACAATCAAGTGGGGTTTGGGCTACTCTGATCTTTCCCACAATCAAGCCCAAGTGCGTGACATCATGTCATGCTGGCAAACAAAGGGATAAGCTTTCTCCTGCAAGGACCTAAACACAGAAGGGGGAGAGGTGTAAGCCAGATTCCTTTAAAGCTTTGGTTCCAGGTGGGTGGAATACTTTAGCTGTTATTCATGTATGAAAACATCATTTCAACAAAAATTGACTGGGTATGATCTTTCCATGCTGAGAGCCAGTTCCTTGCCTAGTGGAGTCTGGTAGCTCTGCACTCCCAGGCACTGTGGGCGGATCTCCCAAACCCCAGCTCAGCTTTAGAGACACCTGGCAGAGTCATCAGGGAAATGACCAACTGATGCACCAGGGCTTTTCAGGGCCAGCTGGAATTCACTTTTAGGGTCTCAATTCCCTGATGGAGCAATTTGTACACCGAGAACAGCACGGCATCCCTGACTGAGGTTGTGGGCCTGGAGTTATTTTGGGTTGACATAAGGAAATTGAGCAAACTCCTCCTGAAGGGCAGGAGATGCTACGTACTCTAAGGATGAAGACCTCAAAACCTGTGCTCTCAATGCTTGCTCTGGCTGCCATTTGGGGAGAACTGTCCCAGGTCTTAGCCTTCTTCCATGAGCTCCCCTACAAGTGACGTGACATGTGGTGACCAGCAGAAGGCACACCAGATCCATACTCAGAGACCTGGGTCTGTCGCGTGATGCTGTCCTTTTTATGCCCTCTTCCTGCAACATGTCCCCCAGCCATGAGGATGACAGGAGCAGGCCCCACTGAGAAGATGGGGCAGGTGGAGTTGTCACATGACTCTAGAGCGCCAGCTCGCACAGGGGCCAGAAACAGGGGCCAGAAACAGCTCACTTCCTGACCACGCCATGAAGTCATGAATTTTATGGTCACATAGCGACCAAAAATGAAAAGGAACAAGCAAACCCAAAAAACCTTCTAAAGAGCCGGGCGTGGTGGTTCATGCCTGTAATCCCAGCACTCTGGGAGGCAAAAGTGGAAGGATCACTTGAGCTCAGGAGTTCGAGACAAGCCTGAGCAAGAGCAAGACCCTGTCTCTACTAAAATAGAAAAATTAGTCAGGCTTCATGGCTGATGGCTGTAATCTCAGCTACTTGGGATGCTGAGGTAGGAGGATTGCTTGAGCCCAGGGATTTGAGGTTGCCATAAGCTACCCAGGGCGACAGAGGGAGATTCTGTCTTAAAAAACCTTCTAAAGAATGAAAATGGGTTGGATATTTATATTTTCTTCTTGAAATAAAACATATCCTATGATGATCATGCCCAAAAAGAGCATCACACATTTAGATGGTGAGTTGACTGTGCCTTTTGTCCTGACAGCCTGGGGCTTGGCATGAGATTTCTAGGCGTAGGGGGCTGAGCATGTGCATAGGAGTTACTGCGAGAGGCTAGAGTTTCTTGATCTCTGCAGATGGGACTGCAGGACAGGAACACTGTCCCAGGAAGTGAGCTTGTGCCATGGGGGTGGAAGGGGACTTTGCCTACCTGGGGATGTTCTCATCGACAGTAGCACATCCGTAAAGGAAAACTATGATTCCCACGACAGAGGCAGGGATGAGCATTTGGGTGTACACACCCAGCCAGGCAAAGTATAGGCCAATCTTCTCCCCGAAGTATTTCCTGCATCACAGGGGCAGAACCAAACAGAGACCAGTTAACTGTCACCCACTACCACGTCAGGTCCCCTCCCCAGCAAGACACAGTTCAAACTGGGGTCATCATTGGTTTTCTTATCCAGGTAGCAGAGAGGCTCAGGGCCACTCTGTCAGGTCTAGGGTGTCCTCTGATTTTCCTATGCTTGCCCCCTTCTCCTTTGGGGAGAGGTGGGTAGGTTTCTGATTTGCAGGTGGATACAGGTGTTTTCTCCAGGGCTGCCTGCTCCATTCTAAGTCCTGTTCAGCATAAGGTCTGGAAGGAAACTCAGTGTGGAGGCACCAAGAAAACCAGTCATTCCTCATACTAAACGTCGCTGGCACCTCGATGGCTTAAATGAATTTCCACAGGCTAAATTAGAGGCTCCCAGTCCCTGCAAGTCCCCACAGGACACATTGCCCAATCTGGTTGCCCCTCCTTTCTGTCCAGTGGGGATGGAGTTCCTCTCCAGAGAGGCCAAATTCTTACAAATGTTGAGGCAGCTCTTTTCCTCCCCTCAACACTGTAAACCAGGAGCCCCCCCACCACCATTGCCATCCCCCCCCCCCCCCCGCCCTGGCTGGGCCAACCAGGTGGGAGTTTAGGAGGAGCCATGAATGTGAGGGGAAAGAGCTCGGGAATTTGAACAAACTGCTTCACCAAGGCTGGCCCAGGCTGCCATTCCTGATCCTGCGGGGAGGCCTTGGTTCTCCCAACACGAGCTCTTCAAGTTCGACAGGTTCCCAGGTACTAAATATTCAGAGCAGTTGAAAAGCACTGAGACCTTTATCAGATTGACGTTCAACTGGGGCCTGGATGCCATAAACTGATGAGACTCACTCATGCCCAGTGACTTTGGCTGAGGAGCCTGCCTGCCTGGGCCCCTCTTACCTGATCAGGTCGATGGGCTGGTACTTATAGAAGACGCCGTATCTTGCCCATTCTTCGTACAGGAGCTGGGGGAGAGGCAGTAGTGAGGGAGTGGTGACATACCAAGGGGGCTTCCCCTCAACACGGAGCTTCCAGGGACTTAGCACATAACTGCAGCATTCATTTATTCAGCAGGAGGAAGCCTCGGTTTTTTAGGTGAAGGCAAGAATGAAAAAGAAGTTTCTGGCAGATTATTGAATCCTAACTCTTCATGATTTGATCTGGAATCAATCTAAAGCAGCCAGACAGTAGAACTTTTCCATTTAGGTTTTTTGATCGTCCTAGTTGGACACTAAACCAATCTTCATAAAGGGCACAAATCCACCAGGGTTTTCAGCAAGGAGATAACAATGGCAAAATTAAAAAAAAAAAAAAAAAAAACAAAAAACTCCCTCACGGGATGTGAAGATGGTGCTAGATCTGTCTCCTGAGATAGGCTGTCTGATTAGCAGTGCTCCACAAAATAAATGGAATTGACACGCATCCTGCTCATCCTGCTACCCCCAGGCTTCGGCCAGCGATAGTAATGATTTTGATGGATTGGAAGCCTTGTATGAACATGTAGGAGTGTCCCGAGGAAGCTGCTGGTTATTAAAAAAAAAAAAAAAAAAAAATCCCGTGCACAAGTACTTAATGATCTACCAACCTAACTCAAGGCCCGAGTTGAGTTAGGTTGGTAGTACATCCCAACGCCAGCCCACAGCAGGACAACCCAGACGGACTGGAGCAGATGCTCATCAGGAGCCAGAGGCCAGGCTGGCTGCCTGTCCCCTCAGCTCAGAGCCTGTTCCCTGCCAAACTGGAGTCCAAGGTCATGGCAATGGACAGCAGGGGCTGTGAATGCCTTAGGTCATCCAGCTGGTTGGAGGGAGCCAGGTCCCTGGGAAACCTGTGTGGCACCTGCTGGATTTGCCCCTAGAAATGAATGATAGATAGGGCCCTGATCCAGCAGGTTGAGTGTTCTTATAAGAGGAGGAAAAAACCAGAGTTCACTCTCTGCCCCCATGTGAGGGCACACCAAAAAGGCAGCCGTCTGCAAGCCAGGATGAGAGCCCTCACCAGGAACAGAGTGGGCCAGTACCTTGGACTTCTGGCTTCCAGAACTGTGAGAAAACAAATTTCTGTTGATTAAGCTGCCTGGTCTGTGGTATTTTGTTATGGCAGCCTGTGAGCTGCCTGGGACTCTCCCTCACTGACGCCAATGGGATGGCTCCCTACATAAAGATGCTTTCCCAAGCAAGTCTTTGAAAATTAAGAAGTTCACTGGCAGAGCTCAGCCTCCACAACCAGGCAGTCAGGGCCCCCTGGAGATTACCCTCTAGAGAATTTCTCCATTTCCTTGGGGCTCCAGAGAATGGAAGTGCTGTGTTTCATCAAAAGTCACTGCCTATTCCTCTAAAAAAGGGGGGGAAATAACTCAAGAAAAATGCACTCTTCATAAGTTAGAAGAGAACCTTGCTGTCAAAACCCTGGGTTTCGCCTGATCTGATCAAAGGGTGGCTTTCTTTTGTTTTAAAGTTCTTCTGTAAGTAGCACAAACAGGATATTCCATAGGATTCGGGTTTGAAAGAATACCCACAAGGCTAGCCGCTGGTGGGTGAGGTTTTGCAGCTTCTAGATGAGGAACTGGGATGATCAGCACCCCCCCCCTTCCCCAAACCGGTCAACTGTCTCAGGTGGGAGGTGTCTAGGAATTAGAGTTCTGGGGTGGTCCTGGGCAGACCTTCTCCTCTCTGAGCCCCAAGTGGATGGGGCTGCTCCCTCACCCACCTAGATAGGCTCTTGTGGGTTAGAGATTTGCAAAAAATAGAATCCTTGTCACGTACCAGTATACCTGGCTGAGGTCGTAACAATGAAAAGGCTACAGTTGTATGGGGTAAATAGGGAGGCTTCAGGCAACAAACCTCAGTGCAGTTGAACTGCACCTCTGGAAAAGCAAAGCTGCAGTGCTGAGCTGGGCCACTTCCTCCCTGACCCTGGAATCAAGTCACCACGGACAGGTCAGAAGACGTGGGACTGAGAACGTGGAAGGGGTGGGGGAGACAGAGTGACAGAGAGAGAGGGAGGGAGAAAGGCAGAGAGGAAGAGGAGAGTCAGGGGCTGGGAAGAGGGAGAGAGACACAAACAGAGGAAGGAAGAGAGAGAAGGAGGGAGAGAGAGAAGGAGGGAGAGAGAGAAGGAGGGAGAGAGAGAAGGAGAGAGAGAGAGAGAAGGAGAGAGAGAGAGAAGGAGGGAGAGAGAGAAGGAGGGAGAGAGAGAAGGAGGGAGAGAG
>CAUYPK010157085.1:0-18073 GCA_963574355.1 Loris lydekkerianus
TCACAAGCAAAATTCCACCAAAGGGTAATATTAAGTTACAATATAAAAATCAAATTATCCTATGATTATGCTGTGTAAAAATTTAAATATGTAAACCTCTGATTTCATTACAGACACCACTAAAAATATTCAAAGGTTTGATTTTTAGCTACTAAAATTTATTTTAAAAACCTGAAAGATTTCATTCTTAAAAAGGGGTATATATGAAAATCATCATGGAAAGTACTTAAAAAATTAGAGAAACTTTATAATGAATAATAGTTACCTGAAAAAAAAAAAGAAAGAAAACTCTTATGAAAGAGCAAGACTCAGACTTGTATATTTTGAAGTGCTCCAGCTAATTCTAAAATGAAACTACGATCTCAATATGTTTAAGGAAAATTCAATATTCTATAATGTGAACAGAGAAACAATAGGTAGTTCTCTGAAGTGTGTGTGTTTGGGGGGAGAGGTGCTCTTATTTCTATAGAAAAATTTCCTAAGCATTTTTAAGGCCACCAACAATGAAAATTTATAAATTGGAAATATTAAGCAATCAAATCATGCAAAAATTATAAGGAAAAAAACCTATACACCAGTATCTTTCATTAATATAGACACAAAAATCCTTCAGAAAATAAATGCACATAGAATCCAAAAATATATAAAAACAAAAACAGATCACGACCAAGTGGGGTTTATCCAGAAGCACAAGAGAGAATTATCAATAACATTCAAAAAGCAGTTCATTTAACAAATCTTACCAGAGAAGAAGTCCAAATACAGGGAGACACTTCCCTTCTTCCAAGAGGCAGGGCTTAAATCCCTCTCCTCCCTCCCATCAAAGGTAGCCTAGACTTAGTGACTTGCTTCCAAAGAACAGAATAAGGAAAGGGAAAGATAGTTACATACTGATAAAGAAACCCGGCAGACAGTGTCTCACCCAAACAAACAAGGTTAAAGCACCTGTGATGCAGGCGTATCACTAACCCAGTGGTAAGGAGCAGTAAGAAGGGACTTCATCTCTGTAGCGTTCTTTCTAAAAATCCACAATCTCAGTGGCTCACGCCTGTAATCCAGCACTCCAGGACGCTAAGGAAGGTAGACTGCTTGAGCTCAGGAGCAAGACCCGGACTCTACCAAAAACAGAAAAATTAACTAGGGGTCATGGCACCTGCAGTCCCCGCTCCTCAGGAGGCTGAGGCAGGATGACGGCTAGAGCCCAGGAGTTTGAGGTTGCTGTGAACTAGGCTGAAACCACAGCATTCTACCCTGGATGACAGAAACTCTGTTTAAATAAATAAATATCCATAACTCAGTCTAGTGAAGAGAAAAGCATCCAACAGACTCAGCCTGGGAGACATTCTACAGGATATGTGACCATTTCTTGACTGACAAAAGGTCAGGAAATATAAAGCAGCACTGAGAAGCCATCATAGAACAGAGGAAAAGAGAAAGACATGACAAAGGACAGTGCCCTGGACTGGGTTCCAGAACAGGAAAAGGACATTAGCAGAAAATGTGAATGTGGCCAAGTGGCCAAGTGAAAATAAAATCTGAAACACAGTAAATAGTTTTTTAAAGGTTAATTTCAATTATTTCAATAGATGCAGAAAAAGCATCAATAAAATTCAGTGCCCATTTCTGATATTTTTTAAATCTCAGCAAACTAGAAATAGAATTTCTTCAACCTGATTAAAAAACCTCCTGTTAGCATATTTAATGATAAAATATTAAAAGTTTCCCCCTAACATCAAGAACAGGCAAGAATGTCTGTCCTTGTTGACCCTACACAATGGTAGAGGTCAAGAAGGCAAAAGAAAGAAGATCAAAAAGGAAGAATTTTTAAACTCTCATTATTAACAGACAACTGATTACAAAGATGCTTGTTCTTCCCAATTCGATTTAATAATATTATGCAATATCCATCAAAATCCCAAACAGATTTTTAGTAGATATTAACAAGTACATTCCAGAATTTATATGAAAACTGATTCAAAGGACTGAATAGCCAAAGCAATATTTAAAAGGAAGAACAAAATTAGTGGACTTGCCTACCTGATGTCATCCTGGCCTAAGGATATAAAAATAGATCAAGGTGACAGATTCCAGAATGAGAGTGAATCTTAAAATTATTCTCAACACCAGCACTAAGGCACTCCAATGGAAAAGAAAAGTCTTCAAAACAAACAGTAGGGGAACAACTAGAAAAAAATTAAATCTCACCCCCCTCACACACACACACACACACACACACACACACACACACACAATTTGGGACAGATCATAATCTTAAACTAAAATTGGTTAATACTATAAAGCATCCAGAAGAAAACAGGATAGTATCTTTGCAGCTTAGAGATAGGCAAAGATTTCTTAGATCTCAAAATTCTCTGGTACTCATCAAAATTAAAAATTTCAGGTTCAGTGCCTATAGCTCAGCGGCTAGGGCACCAGCCACATACACGGAAGCTGGCGGGTTCAAATCCAGCCCGGGCCTGCCAAACAACAGTAACAACTACAACAACAACAAAAAATAGCCAGGCGTTGTGGCGAGCATCTATAGTCCCAGCTACCTGGGAGGCTGAGGCAAGAGAATAAATCACTTAAGCCCAAGAGTTTGAGGTTGCTGTGAGCTGTGACATCATGGCACTCTACCAATGTGACATAAAAAGACTCAGTCTCCAAAAATAATAATAATAATAAAATTAAAATTTTGAAGCCGTGAAAAGATACATTTTAAGAAAATGAAAACACGAGCACAGGCTCAGAAAAAATATTCATACTACGTGTTATCTGCCAATAGACTTGAAATCCAGAATATACAACTGTCCATCTCTGTGTAGGATACATATATACTATCCTACACAGAGAGATACAGTCCAGGAAAATGTGTGTGCAGACAACATGTCCTCTCTAGGAAGGTACACAGACCATGCACAGCACTCCATCCACAGCATAGACAGCATAGACAAACAAAAACAAACAAACAAACAACAACAAAAAAAACCCTTACCTTGAGACTGAAAGTGAAGTCCAACAGCACGTGGAAGAGTGATCAATGCCATCAGAGGCCAGAAAAATGCAAACTAACGCCACAGTGACAAACCCCAGCAGGGCTGACTGAACAAGGAGACTGACAGCACCCCACGGTAGGACTAGGGCGACAGGAGCAATAGGACTCTCCTATACCACTGGGGACAGGAAACGGCACAACCACCCCGGAAAACCAATGGGCAGCATTTTATGAAATTAGATATCTATCTCAACAATTTCACTACTAACCAAGAGAACTGAAAAGACAAATCCACAAAAAGATATACAATATAATCTTTGTAGTTTTGTTTATAATAACAAAAAACTGGAAACCACACAAATATCTATCATCAGAATGAACAAATGAGGTATATCCAAAAATACCATACCCAACTTGGATGAATCTCAAAAAACACGTTGAGCAGAAGCAGCTAGGCCACGAGAGTACATACTACCTGACTACATTTATATAAAGTTGGAGAGTAGGAAAGAACAACTTACGGTGATAGAAGAAAGAACAGTGTGCCTCTAAGGAGTCTGGATTGAACAGAAAGAAGGAACACTGTTGGGTGATGGACTGCTTCCAGACAGACACACACGTACCACAATTTACTTCTAGGCCTATCCCTAAATGTAAATGTCGTATTTTTTTTAACCATTTTAAATGGTGCAAAGATTTTCTTAAAACTTCTTCCACTTCTTCCTCTATCTTGCCCAAACGATCTTAAAATAGCAAGCTTTGTAACTATGTTAGAAAATAGGGTAACTTTTGTTTATGTGTAATACTAAAAAAAACAATCTGAATAAAGATGAAAATAGCAAATTCTAGTTAGTGGGATTATTTAGTATTCGTATTTCAATATTTTATGATTTTAAAACTTTTTTTATGAAAATCAGAATAATGTGGCTACATATTGCAAAGGATTGATACTGAGTCTTCACAACTAGGTCTTTCTAATTTATTTCAAGTATTGTAATTTGTTGTATTAACCAAGAATATGAGTTATATAAAAGTGGCCACTAAAATAGGCTTTTCAATTAAAATTGACTTTTTAAACTCTATAGCTTAGATTCTAATAAGGATGACATTAACATAGCTCCTAGAATAAAGTCATCAAAAAAAACAAAACCATCCTTTCCACTTCTACTGTCTTCAGCAGTCCACACCTGCCAGTGGAGCACAAGGGATGCCCATCACAACACAGACACAGTAAGGGGTCAAAGAGCTGGGAGACACCAAAGCATAGGCATTTGCGGGACATTAAAACTGTTACTCCTCCAGGGCAATTATATAATTTATGTAGACTTTTAAAAATGATAGATCACTAGTTCCCCTAACCCAAAGTCTACCAACAGTACTGAAACAGTAAGCAACATCTACTTCTCAGCACCTAAAATAGTACTACGCATACACGTTCTCAATAATTGTCTTGTTGACTAATTTTCAGAGATTCTACTATAAGAAAACAGAACAAGTCCAAAATATTCGTTGCTGGGGGAAAAAACCAACACATCCCCTCCCTCCAAAATCAGAACTATTAAAAGTCCTAAGAACAAAGAGCATTGTAAGGCATTTTCATTCAACACAGAAACAAGCAGCATAAACAAGATGAAACCTAAACCAACGATCTAGAAACATAAGAAAGTAAATATAAATTTTATGAATAACTTCAAGAAATATTTTTAAATACTATATTTAAAATTAAATTATGGGACATAGAATTTAAAAAGAAAACCAATAATATATCTCCTAGCAGAGGATATAAAAAGGATAAAAGTATGTAATGTGAATGAGACCTTACTTTTTTCTGCTTTTAACTTTTATACTGAAAACAGCCCGTGGGAAGTGTCAGAGTTAACAGCAATAAGAAATGACAGCAGGGAAACCAATGCAATCGCTAGGTCTTTGTCTTCTAAATTAAATGGCAAAAATTTTAACCACTTTGTGTTTCCCTGTGTCTTTCTTATCTTAAGGGAAAAGAGAATATTGCTTTATGTAAAAAGTTATTTTGATTTTCCTAAAAAAAGTTTTAAAATCATAAAATATTGAAATATAAACACTAAATAATCCCACTAGCTAGAAGTTACAGTTTTTTTGTTTTTTTTTTTTTTTTCCCTGCAGTTTTTGGCCGGGACTGAGTTTGAACCCACCACCTCCATCATATGGGGCCGGCGCCCTACTCCTTTGAGCCACAGGCACCGCCCTAAAAGCTACAATTTTCATCCTTCACCTCTCCAAATTGTTTTTTTTTTTTTTTTTTTTTTTTACACACATTTAGATAGGCAGTTACAGATGAAGCTTAAGGGGAAGAATTATATTATCTTTCTTCTTTCGCTTAATGCATGTCAGCATCTTTCCACCTCAAACAGAGCTAAGGCAGCATTTGATAGAGACTATATTCTACTACAAGGTTAGACCACAGTTTATTTAGTCTTCTATAAAAATTGACCTTGGGGCTCAGCACCCGTAGCACAGTGGCTATGGCACCAGCCACATACATCAAGGGTGGCAGGTTCAAGCCTGGCCCAGTCCAGCTAAACAACTGCAACAAAAAAATAGTCGGGCGTTGTGGCAGGCACCTGTAGTCCCAGCTGCTTAGGAGGCTGAGGCAAGAGAATCGTTTAAGTCCATGAATTTGAGGTTGCTGTGAGCTGTAACACCACGGTACTCTACCCAGGGTGACATAGTGAGACTCTCGAGGAAAAAAAAAAAAAAAAAAAACTGACTTTGATGTAGAATATAAATGTCTATAATGTCTAATATACATTTATATAAATATAAATGTCTTTGATGTAGAATATAAATATAAATAACTAAGAAAATGCCATGAAGGCTACATTAACCAGTTTGATGAAAATATTTCCAACTGTATATAAAACTAGCATATTGTACACCTTGACTACATTAATGTACACAGCTATGATTTAATTAAAAAAAAGAAAAAAAGAAAGAAAGAATAACCGGAAAATAGATAAATTGACTTTGGTTCCATTTATTTTCAATGCTACAAATAAATGCCTACGTACATTTTTGAACACAAAATCTCTGGATAAATCCATTAATGTGTAATGAGTCAAGGGACAAGAGCTTTAATGCTTTTAATACTATTCGGAACTGTGAAGGATCTGAGATTATCCCTTCTTATGAGCTAACAAGTTAGACTGCCACCATTTTATGGATTAATGGTCAGAGACCAAAGGACATTTATTACTTCTAACAACACCAACAGCATTTCTGCACCAGGCCTGAGGCCCCATTCCCACCGGGACACGTCAAGAGGACCAGGTGACCCTGTACACACAGGGGGCTGTGCTATATAGCAGGGATTCCTGAACATAGGAAACAATCTGCAGTAAGCAAGCCCGCCCTTGGTTCCAGAGAAGGACACTATTTTCAAGGCTATTTGCTACAGAAAAATCCTCAAAAAGGTATTCTGGAACAAATAGCTGGCAGCAATTTTGCTCAATCTGCTCAATTTTGCTCAAGCAACAACGTGAAGGACCCTTGGAAAACTGTCTCTTGACAATGTTTCCAAAATGCTTCCTCAAGTGAAGGAGACCAGAGACCACATCTGACCAATACTTTTGATGTCTGTCAACATTAAAATATTAAAAGTTTAAAATTCCAAATTTGGTTTTAAAGTTTATTCTATTGACTATATTTTCATATACTTATTGCTCATTTCCGTCCCCCTTTTCTTCTTGCTCAGCCACCCAGCCTGGCGTGCAGTGCTGTGATCATAGCTTGCTGGGGCTGCAAACTCCTGGGTTCAAGTAGATCCCCTCCCTTACCCTCCAGAGCAGTGAGAAGGACAGGTGCACTCCACCAATGCCCATCTCACCATGCTGCCCAGGCTGGTCTGGAACTCCCAGCCTCAGGCAATCCTCTCGCCTCAGCCTCCTACAACACTGGGATTCTAAGTTTGAGCAACTGTGCCCAGCATGTTTATTCCATTTTTGAATTACATTATTCACCCTTTTCCAATCGGATTACTCGCCCATACGTTGAACGTACTATTTACTAAATTTTAATTCATATCCTGATCAATTTTATATGCTAAATATAACCCCTCTCATCTCAGCTGAACATGTCAACTAAAACCCTATGTACTAGCTTCCCCTGCTAGTAGGTATAGCCATGTGACAAAGATTTAATTAGCAATGTATTTACAAGTATTACATGTTTTTAAAGGAGAGGCCTGGTCCCTGTTAGTCTCCCTATATCCACTGCCTGGAAGGCAGACCCTGAGGAGAGCTGAGCAAGGCATGTGGACGCAGCCTGGGTCCCTGTTTACCTGGGCCAGAGGTTCACTCAGCTCCTCCACATATTTCAACAACCCCACCCCCAGGAGGTTTGGTCAGTTCGCTCCTAGCACTGTCTGAGCCTCTCTTGGGAGGTTTCTACTTCCTCTGTTCTTAGGCACAGGGATTTGCACACATTTTTTTTCTCCCCTGTATTAGACTGTTAAGTTCCTGGAGGGCAGGAATCAAGCTTCATCATCTGTTTCTTCAACATCTAAAACAGCACCTAAATGTGGGGAACTCTGTGGTATTTTTTTTGAATAACAGTCTAAATTAAAGTTACTAATTAAAAGTGATTACAGTTCTGCTTTCAAAGCCCTAATGTGCAAATCACATTTATGAAAGATTTCTACCCACGCCCTCACAAAGGATTTAAACACTTAAGGGCACACTGTCTGGAAGTCAGCACACCAGGACTCACTTCTCAAAGAGTAAGCCCAAGGTCTTTACTATACTCACAATTGAAAGGAGATGTTATCAACTTCTCACTAATGCTGAAAAGATGTTCATTTTAAGTCTGGGGAAGAAAACCAGCAAACTTTTTGACTCTTAAAAGATGAACAAATACCTCTTCAGTGTCGGGAGCAGCCTGGGGCTCAGTAATCTCATCTAAGGCCTCTCCAGCAACACAGTCCTCCTGCCCGCGCAGCCCCTGCTGCCCACCGCCAGCCTGCAAGTATTCTTCATCCTGACAGCCATTAAAGAGAAAACAAGTTTTTCTCACACAGCTTTGGGGTGTTTTTTAAGCACTTTTCATGTTTATAATTCATGCTTATAGAAATGTTACTGTGGCGATTACCTGACTGAGCACAAAGCACTACAAGGAAGGGAGCATGCAACCCTCTCTGCTGTTAATGTGAGCACAGCACACCATGCCAACCCGCCACAAGGTTAGTGCCCTGGCTCTGCTTCAGTTCCAAGTGCCCTGTTCCATAACTCTTCTCCAAATCTGCACCACAGAGAAACAATCTTCAGAGGAAAGTACATGTGCTCCCACACAGGAGCTAGCAGGAGGAAGGGGCTGGAATCACACCGACTCTCACCATTGTTATGGCAGTAAGACAACAAATGTATGGGCAATTCACACAGGAGCTTTTTTAAAATCACAGTAATGTGAGTTTCTCCCTCGCGCCCCTCCCTCAAACAGGGGGGAAATTCCAGTTTTGAAGGAAACATAAGGGGCATTATCAGCAGGTAGGCAACCCTAAGGACAGAAGGAAGGAAGCAGACAAGCTGGCTGCAGGGGGACCACGATTGCATCAGAAAGGAAGTCTTCCACTGGCACTGCTAACAAGTGACAAGATGTCATCCCACCCATTCAGTGGAGGTAGGCGTCCCAGTGTCCCTAGCCATTTGCTAAAAATGAACTGTAAAATGGTTACAAGGCAGACAACCTCCTAAGAGTGAACCACCCATGGGTATTAACCACCTACTGCATGGTACATCACAGTCTCATCTACCACTCCCAAAGAAAGCAACCACATTTAGGTGGCAAACCACCTTAGTTCCCACAACTGCCTCTCTCTCCAGACAATCCAAACACACTACATTTTATTTTCCAGAAAAAACTGGTAGTATCCTATCAAAAAGAACAACTATCACTACCCAAGATTCACAGGTAGCAGAATGCTCAGATTTCAAATAAGGCCAGACAATGCTAGTCAAAAGTTTTAGCCACTATACAGTGAAGTACAGTCTACACCACTGGACTCCCACAGGGAAACAAAAATCTACTGCCCTTTACAGAAACTGTCAGTCAGTCTGAAATTGCTTCTACAGAACAATTTTTATGAACATTCTGTGTTAATTTTAAAGGCTCTTAATAAACTGCAGGTAAAATGTGTCCCTCGACAAATTTCTAATAGTTTGATGACTAAGGCAATACACATTCCTTACTACTGCAAAAGTAAAAGTTTTAAAATGAAATCACAATTCACTCTCAAGAATAGTACAAGCACAATTCACAAACTTCAAGATCTTCCTAAGGGATACAAGGAGACGCCACCAGAGGTGTGCTACCAGCTCCTTCAGTGTCTTTGGATCTCCCCTTCTTCACAGGCAAGGGTGTCCCTTCCAATATAAACTCTGGTTTTGAGCATAACCCACTTATGCACAGATGCCCCTCCCCGGAACTTCACAGATGGGGCTCCAGTAGACCATGCTTGTGACCCACATTTCAGAGTTCAAATTTGGCTTTAGAGTGCAGGTTAACAAATCCTAACTAGGACAGAAAAAAGTTACATAAATCATTTAATAAACTAAAATACCAGGAGGACCACAATCTACTCATGTGTTTATTAGTCTTGTGATGAATACATAAACTGTGCACTTGTGACAGCCTCAGAAGACAGCCAGAGAGAAGGAGTTCATAGCTTAACCCTAGGTATCTCCTACGCACTGCGGTGGTCTCTTTAGATCCTGGACATAGCAAAACAGAATGCCCCGGCTGAACACTAGAGCCTAAGGTAAGCTGCTACTAGCATTTCACTCTTACTCCTTATCGTTAAAATGTGCAACTCTGTGAAAACAGGAGGCTTTGAGAATTTCTAAGATTTCTGCTGTATGTTTTTTTTAATTATGAAAATAAATTAATTCATTTTAATGTGGAAAAGTACTATGAGTGTTTTTAAATTGCCATATTTTATTCTTTTCACAAGGAGTTGGACAATTAAGCCGGATTTCATTGCAATCATGGTCTAGATATAACCTCAAGTTTAAGAATGGAAGAGTGGGAAATTCTCACTTACTAGAAGTCCTCTTTACAACAAAGTCTGCCAAGAATGCCACAGTAAGAGAAACTGCCTTTGTGGCGGGTTCACACACATTCTATGAAACACTTTGCACACTGTGGTTTTTTCCCACTAAATTCTAAGTTCACAAGCAAAAGTCATAGTTCACCTTTTAGCTTAACAATTATTTATGTCCCAAGGGCTTGGACATCAGTAAAGATTTGTTAAACTATTGAATTTATAGAGGGTAAAGACCCCAGAGATGATTAGCCGATCATTTTATTTTACTCAACAGTAGAAATAATAAAATACCATAGGGAATAACTAAGCAGATTTCTAAAAGATCTTGATTTAATTTTTAAATTTAAATTACCATGTCCCACTTTAAGAAAGGATACAAACGCAGCAAACCAAAAGGCACCTGTTCACACTAGTGAAGGATTACCAAAACAAACCATGACAGGGTTATCAAAATAAGTTCCTCATGGTGCCTTTTACATGATTCTATTTTCCAAAACTGCAAACATTTATCCACTACTACAGCTACTGAAGGGCAAGCGTTAAAGAAAAAAATCAAATCTTAAAATTATTAAGACTCCTAAATGCAATCACAACTGGAACTAAATACTGCAAGTTCCCACATTAACAACCCCTCTCAAAATTTCCTGTGTGTATATATATATATAGATACATGTATGTATCTCAAAGACCAAACTTCCGCAGTTTTTTAACTTATTCTGTGAGCTGAAAGCTCACTGTGAATGAAGACACAGGGACAGAAGCAGAGCTGTCCCCAATGCCAACAGGCTCAGAAGGCAGACCTGGCACTCCCATCCCACCCCTGCAGCCCCTCTACCTGGGCCTCAAGGGGACCTGGTGCTTCTGAAAACTCCAAAGATTCTACAGCAACTACAGAGCTCATGTCCTGCCCTCAAAAAATTTCATTGCTTATTTTAAAAAACAAACCTCTTGATGATGAACTGTTAAGAGGAATGAGTGATCTCACACCTAGTACTTTTTTTCTTGATTGTTCAACTAAAAAAACAAAACAAAACAAAACAAAAAAAACTTACCTACCAAAACCATTTTTTAAAATAAAAATCAGCACAATCTTTGCCTCCTGATTCCAGGTAACAAATGATATGTGACATTTCCTAAACTAACCTCCAATCTCTTTATTCAGGTTCAGACAGTTCTCTGTTACAAAAAGGATGAATGAACAGGACATCAATCACCCTGGAATATAGCACCTTAAAGATGTCTTTAGCAGGTCAATAATCTTTTCACCTTAGTAGGACTTTATCAGATCTCAGCTAAAGCCTGGATAAAAGCTCTGCATTAAGTACTTCTAACAATTGACAGGGTATCTCCACCACACAAAGCTTTTTTCTTCCTTAGGGTACAATCCTCAAGGTCACAATTCTTTGCAGCCTTCCAGAATGACAAAGGAACATTACCTCTAGCCAAACAAGCTGTCAACACAAACTTTGTCATAGCTCAGATAAAGAAACTGGCAGACAGTGATAATAAGGTCTAATTTCCCTCCCTCCCAAGGGAGGTAACAGATTTCAAATCAGTCTAGAATAGAAGCCTATAAATGGGAAGCCAGGTCATCTCTGGCCATACAAAGGAGAAAAGACTCACTGCAAATTCATCTAAAGGCTCATTGACTTCAATGTCCAGCACTTCGTCGCTGTACAGCTGTTCCTCCTCTGGCTCTTCCACATACTCTATCTGGTCTTCTGTCAACTCAGCTTCATGGCCTCCATACTGTCCTTCTTCTGGGTACTCCTGAGTGTACAGTTCAGATCCATCAGACTTGCGATAAACTAGCTCATCCTCTCCTTGTTCATATTCAGATTCCTGTTCTCCAGACTGGTCATTAGTGTTGTCAGACAGTTCAAACGATGTAACCATGCCAGACGTGGTGTTCAGACTAATTGTGATACCCTGAGAACTAGAGAGGATAAAAAATACAAAAGAAAGGCATAAAATGAGAGTGGAGCTCAAACTAAATCATTATATAAATTAGTTGTTACAAGATTTAAACTATGATTAAAGTTATTACAGCTACTGATAAGTGAACATTACCCCCCAAAATCAGTGAAAACAAAGCTCAATGTGCTCTACTGAGCCAGCGCCATAAACCCAGGAAATAGAGCTCAAGGTGCAATGCTGAGCCAGCCCCTGGAAGTCACCACACACGGAGCCCCAACTTACCACCAGCCGCAGGGTACTTGACCAAAAGCATCAAATCAGGCAGACCTGCCCAACAGGTCTGATGGGCAAAAGCCCAAGATTGCAATCAGACTATATTTCATTCTAATTTAGACAACAAAATGCATAGAATCTATGACTAACATTTTAAAGTAAAAACAGGAGTATTATTCCATAAGAAGAAAATCAGTTGGAATCAAGAACAATTTTTTATATCTATGATACAAATTAAAAACTCCTGTTTTAAAAAATCGAAATTATTAAAAATTGTGTGAAAACACAGTTCCGTATCCAAGTAAATAGTTTATACTAGTCACAAATATTTTTTTTTAAATGGTTCATAATTTCTAAGTAACAAACAGGGTTTCAAAACTATCAAGAATCATATCCTACCACTATATCACAATAGCTAAATGCCAAACAATAAAGTGCAAGATAACAGTCGAAACAAGATTGTGCAGAGAAATCTATGCTCACTCACTTCTGCATCCACTTGTAACAAAAACCTGAACACATTCCATACACTTTAAGACACAGTGGCTATAATATTCCAATGGTATTATTTCTCAGGGTATTATTTCTCAAAATATAATAATGATGTCAAAAAATAGAACTGGGAAATTTATTTACCTATTATAATAATATAAAACTATATTTTTACGTGTAAAAATTCCTTATGTTAAAAAACCTGTTACAAATCTATGCCTCAATAATAAATGCCATAATTTAATTACCTTTATAACCAAGATGTTTATCATTTTCCCACTGTTCCTTCATAAAATTGAAAAAACCTATTAGAGTATATACTAAGTATCACTCTCTCCTCATATAATAGGGCTTACTAAATCAATAATAGAAGACATTATATTTAGTCGACTCAGATCTAAAGTACAATCCAAAGGAATTTTCAAAATGGTTAATTCAGTAAACAGATATACATAAATAAAAAATGTCTGAAATGAAAATAAAGGCAGCAACATCAAGCTGTAGCCAAGAAAACTGAAAGTTGAGGCCACTGCCCTCCATCCAAATGTAGCAATTCTTTAAAAAGCAGTACACACCAGTACTAAGCCTTCACAACCTGCACTGAACAGAATACTCCAGGAGGTTATTAAATGCAAGACCTACTAATTTTAAATAGCTGATCTGTTTACAATCCACATGGCTTCCACAGCTATTCTAATATTCCATTTAGAATTAAATCATATGCTAAAGATATTACACCATTTTATTCAATTATATCCATTATCATTATAAATTACAAATAGTTCATATCAATTTAGCTAAGTAAAGAACATTTTTAATGAGGCAATATTGAGTACCTGAAATTTCCTTCATCTTCATTATCGCTCTGTAAAAGATCATCATTTAGCTCTTCATCTGACAAATCCGACTGATTCTAATTAAAATAAGAAATCTAATTAATACATGTCACTTCCATAAGACTTGTTACAAAAGTGCAAAACCACATTGATTGGATTATTTCTAATCTTATTATATTGGAATGTCTGCCACCCAGACTTTCTCCATGTGATGTTACCAGTGGACACTCAACAAAGCCCACACAGGGCACCTGGACGGCCTCCCCCAAACTCATGTTCAGATGCACAGGCAAGTACAGAAGCAGCAAGCATATGCTCACATTCATTCTAATTCTAACATGAAAGAAAAAGGTGAAGACATCCCTTAGAGGAGCCTTACAAACAAATAGTATTTGTCATACACAAAAAAAAGGGTAACTTTAAAATATGACTAAATTTAATACTCTTAGTATCCAAAATCCTAGTATTTTTCAAACAACATAAACAGTGTAATTTTAGAAAGGAGATTTTAAACAACTGGATCATTACACTGAAGTGATAAGAGACTATGATAAATCCTTGGTAACTCCAACACAGCCCACACAGAAAAGCATGGTCAGCGGCTCAGCTCCGCACTGTTCTCCTCAGGAAGCAGAAACAGCCCAGAGATTCTGTCAGAGTCCCAAGGTGCTGCCACATCCCAGTATTTTAGATTTAAGGGAGGCAGGGAGGACTTCACACTTGCCTCCCGTATTAAAATGATTTTTACATAATAAGTTACTACTTCCCCTCCCCAAAGAGTTTTTCAACAGAAAAATCAACTTGATTTTCTATTTAAAGACGAAACAAATCAGCAGTCCTTTTGACATTTACACTTTATAAAAATAGGTTTCTGAAATTTATTAGTATTTATTAGCATCTTATCAGTACTTATTATTAAACACTTGTAGTATCTTCTTAGTATATATTAGTTCCAAAGGACTCAATCATTCAATCACTGGCATTATAATGTAAGATAAAAATAAAATAACACAGGATACTTAGTTTACTTGAAAGAGGAAGCTTGGATTTGCATGAGAACAGGGAGGGCAGAATGCTCCCAGACTGGAAAAACATTGCTGTTGGCTGACCACATCATCTTCCACCCAAACAGGCCGGTTCTGAGAGTGAAAAGGGACCACTAACTGGAATGGTTCTCAGAGTGGAAAGGAACACCACTAACCAAGATGAGCCAGGCCTACACTGACAAACCTGATTAACTCTGATTGTCCAATTCAAAGTACAATCATCAGAGGAAATCTTTAAACATCAGTAACACAATCAGAGACATTTCATTCAAGAGTCTGCTTCCTCGAGTTTCTTAGTTAAGCTTTTTGGTTATTCGTCAAGTTCCGTGAACCAATAAGACACCAAGCAAGCAAAGAAAGAAACATGGGTTGTGGCAGGCTTCCGTGGTGGCTGACCCTCACTTGGAGGGGTCAGCCCTTCTCTCCGAACCTCACAAATGCTAAAAGCAGACATGGGAGGCAAAGGCACATCATCTGCTTCACTGGAAAAGCTCCAATGGAGAGGAGGCCGAATCTTTTAGGCCAAAGCTGACTTTCAACTCATCCCAATGAACTGGAGTGAACTGTTTCCTCGGGCAAGGATGGTGTAGAACAGCCCAGGATTCTGCTCTGGACGGTCTACAGAAAAGCAGGCCAACCAGAGCCCAGAGAGGAAGACAAAATACTCACAAATGTAGTGAAGTCCTTTCCCCCAAACCTGCCAAACAGGAGGAGAGAAGCAAGCAAGAAAGAAAAAGAAAGGTTCTCTACAATAGTCCTAAGAAAGTAAAGATTTTGATGAGAGTGATAGCAGGAGTTCAAAAGAGGGAAGAAAATAGTTCCCCAAGCATTTCAACACTGGTGCCCATGAAACAAAGACCATATTGGTGTACCAGAGGAATTCCTGTCCAAGAAGAAGTAAAACAGAGATGGCTAATGAGGGAAACAGAAATTGACGGCCAATTTCCACTTCAATCTCACCCAATTTCTAAAAGCTCTAACTCAGTCACCCCAGCCTGCTTCATCCTAAATTTGCAATCTTGTGTTTTAATTATAAAGTATTTAAAACTTAACCCTAGGCTGGGCACAGTGGCACACGCCTGTAATCCTAACACTCTGGGAGGCCAAGGTGAGTGGACTGCCTGAGCTCAGAGGTTTGAGACCAGCCAGAGCCACAGCGAGACTCCAACTCTAAAAATAACTGGGCATTGTGGTGGGCTCCTGTAGTCCCAGCTACTAGGGAGGCTGAGGCAGGAGAATTGCTTCAGCCCAAGAGTTTGAGGTAGCTGTGAGCTGTGATGGCACAGCACTCTATGGAGAGGGACAAAGTAAAACTCAGTCTCAAAAAACGAAAAATCTTAACCCTGACAACCTCCCCCCCCCCCATTCTTGACACAATAAATTTGTCCCTAACAATCTGACATCTGAGCTAACCTCAGTATATGGGAATGCGCCTCCCTCTGGACATCAGTGCCTGAGGAGTGTCTTACCAAAGGCCCGTCTCTGCACATTTTGTAGGAACTCCAATGGGAGAAAATGGTGGTCAGGCGGCCAGTATACCTATCATATGAGTTCTAGTCACAGACCCCGTAGCAACATACTTGTTAATAAATACCTGAAAAATATCTGGTTTCACTTGAAATCAAATAAACACAAATTAAGTCAATAACAAATCATTTTCTATCTATCATACCAACCAAGATTCTTCATAAGAAGTAATGAAAGGGAAAGGTGAGAGGGACGCTTATAGTACACTGGTGCTAGGACATAAAACTCATCAAACACTTCTGGAGAGCAATTCGGCAGCATGACAGGAGAGCTTCGAAATATTTATGGCCTTAAGCCAGAAATTCCCCTTTATGGAAACCTCCTAAGAAAAAAATCCCCAAAATATAATAAGATTTGTGCATTAAAGTATCATCATAATATTTGAGATTTATTTCAAATATAATAATTCAGGAGGTAAAAAATAAATGAATAAAGATAGAACAAAACTGATTTTAACTGAAAATTGAAGAGAAGTGACAGACACCTAAGGGAAACTATACTGTTCTCTCTTTTTCCACATATGCTTGAGGTTTTCCATCAAAGTTTCTTTTAAAAGTAGTCATAAGCAAGGAGCTGGAAACAGCCCCAAAACACACAGGAACAACTAGATAGACTGTCGTGTGTACAATGAAATAAGATGTGGCATTATTTTTAAGTATTTAATTTTAAATACTTTAAATACAATGAAATAAGATGTGTTCCCTAATGACAAGGGAAAACAGCAAAACAATGTTAAATAAAATCATCAAGTTTAAAAAAAAAACAAGTAAAATTACTTCCCCAGAACAGTCATATTACTATCTAAACCAAACAGTGCTTTTCCATCTTCACTGAGGAGAATCCTGAGCACAGTGTTCCCAAGAGCAGAACACAAATACACCGAACGGGGATGGCAGCTGACCGGGCTCCCTGGGAAGGAAGAGACACGGGCCTACCCACAGAAAGAAATCAAACTCCACATAGAAATATTTTACAACATGTAAACCTTTTCAACATCTAATTGTTACTCTTCTTTACATCTTCTTAAATAAATACAAAGGAAAGAGTGTCCACTTTTAGGTACAAAAGTATTAAATGAGAGCATTTCGAAGTGTGTGAAATAATCTGCTGATACAGCCAAACAACAGAACTCTTTTCCCCTGAAACTCTGGACAAGGAAACTCTGAGCACCCCACTCCCTCCAGACAGCGCACTGGCAACCCAAGGAAGCCAGGGTGCGAGCCCACCACACGGACAGCTGAGGGCACTCTCACCAGGCTTCTGTTCACTTATTTGTGTGTATCCCAGTTCACTTCTGTAAGCGAATTTTCAAATAACTACACTAATTCTTGGAGTCACGGATGATGACGGAGCCATCAGAAAGGAAGAGAAGCTGGGGTAGTCCATAGCCAAGCCACTACCGGCTGCTGATACAGTGAAAACACAGAGGGGAAAAGTGGCTCCTCATGATTTAATTTAAAATACATTTTTATTATTAATAAAGAAAAAGGAAAGGATAGCAAGCTTAACATGAGTAGTACAGTGCTCACAATGCAACACAGTAAGTGACAAGGAGACAGCAGAATGGGCACTTCTAGGAGGAGAGCTTGACCAGTGAGATAAAAGGGCAATGTGATCAGATGTGATCTATCAGGCTAAAGATGTGAACCTACCACACGGTTTGAAATACAGATTTGTACCACTAATACTACTATAAAAGTATGAGCTTACTGTATAACTAACTGTAAGTTAAAAAAAAATTTTTTGGAACATATTCTTAGCAAAGTATCTCAGGAATGGAAGAAAAAGTACCCAATGTACTCAGCCCTACTATGAAGCTAAATTACAGCTTTCACATGAAGGCTATAACCCAACTATAGCACAAAACTATGGGGAAAGGGCCAAGGAAGGGGAAGGGAGGGGGGAGGTTTTGGTG
>CAUYPK010157086.1:0-10256 GCA_963574355.1 Loris lydekkerianus
GTATTTAATTGAATAAAATTTTTTATAAAAACCCTTTTCAAATAATTACAAACAAAAAAAAAAAACAAAAAAAAACACAAATTAAAACAAATAATTAAAAAAAAAAAAAAAAAAAAAAAAAAAAAAAAAAAAACAATAAAAAAGCTCCCAACAAAAAAATGCCCTGGTCTGGATGGCTTCACACCAGAATTCTATCAAACCTTGAAAGGAAAGCATATTCCCTTACTGCAGAAATTATTCAAAAAAACTGAGGAGGAAGGAATCTTTCCCAACACATTCTATGAAGAAAACATCACCCTCATACCAAAACCAGGAGAAGACCCAACTAAAAAGGAGAACTTCAGACCAATTTCACTAATGAATATACATGCAAAAATTCTCAACAAAATCCTAGCTAATAGATTACAGCTTATCGTCAAAAAGTCATACATCATGATCAAGTAAGTTTCATCCCAGGGATGCAAGGCTGGTCTAAAATATGCAAGTCCATAAACATTATTCACTATATCAATAGAAGCAAAAACAAAGACCATATAAACCTCTCAAAAGATGCAGAAAAAGCATTCCATAAAATTCAGCATCCTTTTCTAATTATACCACTGAAGAGTATAGGCATATTTGGCACATTTCTTAAACTGATCAAACCTATCTTTGACAAACCCACAGCTAATATTTTACTGAATGGAGTAAAACTGAAAGCTTTTCCACTTAGAACTGGAACCAGAGAAGGCTGTCCTCTATCGCCTCTACTATTCAACATAGTGCCGGAAGTTCTAGCCAATACAATCAGGCTAGACAAGGAAATAAAGAGCATCCAAATGGGAGCAGAGGACAAACTCTCCCCTTTTGCTGACGATAAGATCTTATACCTACAGAACCCCAAAGACTTAACCACAAGACTCCTGTAAGTCATCAAAAAATACAGTCAATGTCTCAGGATATAAAATGAATGTCCACAAGTCAGTAACCTTTGTAGACACCAATAACAGCCAAGATGAGAGGCTAATTAAGGACACAACTCCCTTCACCATAGATTCAAAGAAAATGAAATACCTAGTAATATACCTAACAAAAGAGGTGAAGGACCTCTATAAACAAACTTATGAAAACTTAAGAAAAGTAATAGCAGAGGATATTAACAAATGGAAGAAAATACCATGCTCATTGCTGGGAAGAATCAACATTGTTAATGTGTCTATACTTCCCAAAGCAATCTACAGATTCAATGCCATCCCTACTAAAATATCAACATCGTACTTTCAAGACTTGGAAAAATAATTCTTCTTTTTGAATGGAATCAAAAGAAAAACCCATATAGCTAAGGCAGTTCTTAGTAATAAAAACAAAGCAGGGGGCATCACTTTAGGCTGTACTATAAGGCTGTAGTGGTCAAAACAGCATGGTACTGGCATGAAAATTGAGACATACAGACATTTGGAATCAAATAGAAAACCAGAAAATGAAACTAACATCTTACAGCCACCTAATCTTCTATAAACCAAGCAACAACATACCCTGGGGGAATCCCTATTTAATAAATGATGCTGGGAGAACTGGATATCCACATATAAAAGATTGAAACTGGGGCAGTGCCTGTGGCTCAGTGAGTAGGATGTTGGTCCCATATACTGAGGGTGGCAGGTTCAAACCAGGCCCTGGCCAAAATGCAACAACAAAAAAATAAATAAATAAATAAAAGTACATCTGATATATATATATATATAGATAGATAGATAGATAGATAGATAGATAGATAGATATAGATATATAGAGATATATAGAGATATATAGAGATATATATAGATATATATAGATATATAGATATGTATATATAGATATATAGATATATATATGATTGAAACTAGACCCACAACTTTCTTCACTCACAAAGATGGATAAAAGACCTAAAAATTTAAGGCATGAAATGATAAAAATACTCAAAGAAAGCATAGGAAAAACACTTGATGATATCATCCGAGGGAAAGACTTTATGAGGAAGACTTCCACGGCAATTGCAACAATAACAAAAATAAACAAATGAGACTTAATTAAACTGAAAAGCTTCTGTACTGCTAAGGAGATAACAACCAAAGCAAAGAGACAACCTACACAATGGGAAATGATATTTGCATATTTTGAATCAGGCAAAAGCTTGATAACTAGGAACTATAGAGAACTCAAATTAATGCACATGAAAAAAGCCAACAATCCCATATATCAATGGGCAAGAGAGATGAATAGAACCTTCTCTAAAGAAGACAGACAAATGGGTAGCAAACATATGAAAAAATGCTCATTGTCCCTAATTATTAGAGCAATGCAAATCAAAACCACCCTGAGATATCATCTAACCCTGGCAAGAATGGCCCACATCACAAAATCTCAAAATTGCAGATACTGGCATGGATGTGGAGAAAAAGGGATCATTACTTTTACACTGCTGGTGGGACTGCAAACCCATATAACCTTTTTGGAAGGAAGTATGGGAACCCTCAAAGAACTCAAGCTAGACCTCCTATTTGATCCTGAAATCCCATTACTGGGCATGTACCCAGAAGGGAAAAAAAATCCTTTTACCATAAGGACACCTGCACTAGACTGTTTATCACAACTCAATTTACAATCACCAAAATGTGGGAATAGTCTAAATGCCCACAAACCCAGGGATGGATTAACAAGCTGTGGTATACCATAGAATACTATTCAGCCATTTAAAAAAAAAAATGAAGACTTTACATCCTTTGTATTTACCTGGAAGTGTAACACATTATTCATAGTAAAGCATCCAAATAATGGGGTAGCATGAATCGTATGTACTCAATTTTGGTATGAGGACAACTAATGACATAGTCCACGGTGGGGGTGAGAGAAGGGGAGAGCAGAGAGAGAGAGAAGGAAGGAGGGGGATTGAGGGAAAGGAAGTGCAGGGAGAGGGAAGGAGGGAGGGGGTGGGGGGGTCTCAGTGTGTGACACACATTTGAGGGGCAGGACACAATTATAAGAGGGACTTTACCTAACAAATGCAATCAGTGAAAACCAGTTTCTTATACCCTCAATGAATCCCCAACAATAAAAACAATTTTAAAAAAATTAAAAATATGTACAAACAATGGGAAAAAATATACCTTGCTCAGGTCTGGAAAGAATCAACATTGTTAAAACACAGATTTAATGCAATCCCCATTAAAATATCAACATCACACTTTGAAGAACTTGAAAAAATAATTCTTCATTTTGAATAGAACCAGGAAAAACCCCATATAGCCAAGGCAATTCTTAGTAATAATAACAAAGCTAGAGGTATCACTATACCAGACTTCAGGCTTTATTACCAGACCACAGTGATCAAAACAGCATGGTATTGGCAAAAAATAGAGGCACAGACATATGGAATAGAATAGAAAACCAAGGGATGAAGCCAGTCTCTTATTGCCATCTGATATTAAATAAACCAAAGGAAAACAATAGGAAAAGAATCCCTAATCAATAAATGGTGCTGGGGATAACCTCATGTAGAAGACTGAAACTAGACCCACACCTTTTACCACTTACAAAAATTGACTCAAGATGGATAAAATATTTAAATCTAAGAAATGAAATGATAAATATCCTAGAAGAAAGTGTGGGAAAAACTCTTATGGTGTCAGCCCAGGGAAAGATTCTATGAAGAAGACTACAACAACAAAAATAAACAAATGGGACTTAGTTAAACTGAAAATCTTCTGCACAACTAAGGACACATAATTAAAGAGAATAGATGAACTTCAGAATAGGAAAAGATATTTGCATGTTACAAATCTGACAACGGATTGTTAACTAAAATTTACAGAGAACTGAAATTAATCAACAAAAAAAGACCAAACAATCCCATCTATCATTGGGCAAGAGATTTGAACAGAACCTTTTCTGAAGAAGACAGACAAATGGCCAACAAAAACATGAAAAAAAAGGCACATCATCCCTAATCATCATAGAAATGCAAATAAAAACCACCCTGAAATATCACCTACCCCAGAGAGAATAGTCCATATGACAAAGTCCCAAAGCTGCAGATGCTGATGGCAATGTGGAGAGAAAGGAACACTCTTATATAGTTGGTGGGATGAAAAACTAATACAGCCTCTATGGAAAGAAGTGTAGAGAATCCACAAAGTCATCAAAGTACAGATTCCATTTTATCCTGCATTCCCATTACTAGGCATCTACCCAGATTAAACAAATCATTTTACCATAAGGATATTTGCACTAGATTGTTTATCACAGATCAATTTACAATTGTCAAGATGTGGAAATAACCCAAGTGCTGATCAACTCACAAATGAACTAATAAACTGTAGTATATGTATACCATGAAATACTATTCAGCCACAAAAAGATAGAGACTTTACATATTTTGTTTTAGCCTGAATAGAGTTGGAGAACATTGTCTTGAATAAAGTATTACAAGAATAGAAAATCAAGTATCCAGTGTACTTGATACTAATATGAAGCCAGTAGATCAACTAGTAAAAACCCACACAAGAGATAAGCTCAATTTAATTCAAGTTGGGGGAAGGGAAAAAGAGGGAAAGGGGAGATCAGTGTGCTCCTCCTACCTAAGAGGCCCAGATGGGTGTGGGACACTGATACAACATGGGCCTTGCCTAATTTAATCATTTGTACTCTCATATTAATTGGAAATAAAAAAATATAAATATAAATAAATTTATTGTTCCCATGGAACAGAGCCCAGCACAGGTTTCTATGTTATCAATTTAGCCAGCCTCCTACATATGTAGCAATTTCTACTTTATAACACAAAGTTCTGTGCAAAAATTCACTGCAAAACTCTGAGCTCTCCCTCCAACTCTAACTCAGCTTTCCCTTTCCAATACTTCCATCACTCCTTTGTTTCTTAGTACAATTGTCCACACCAATAGCTATAAGAGAGGTCACATCCTTTGGGGTTCAGTGGGTAAAAAATGAGGGAAGGCTTCACAAAGATTTCATTTACCTTGGTCCCTGAATGGTATATAGAAATGGAGGAAAAAATATTCCAAAATAAAAAGAGTATAAACAAATGCATGAATAGCAAAGTATCTATGAGCAAAGACTGTGGGATCATTTGGGGGTTGAAATAATAGGTACACTAGAGGTGCCATCCTGGCCACTTTATTTAACTTCTTTGAATTTCATTTTAAACTACTAAAAACTGGGATGATAGTGTCCCTGTCTCTGGGTGTTGTGAGGATTGAATGAAGTCATATAAAATACCAGCTGTCAATCAAGAAGAACAATTACCACAAAAGTTGTAAACATGACCCATTTTTAGCAAACACTAGTAGTTAACTTTGTTATTGTTGGTGAATTGGGGAGAGAAGTTTGAAAATGTATAGTGAGATCATACCAAGGTAGAACTTTAATATTAGGAAAATATTGAGGGAAAAAATAGATTGGAGTGAACAAAGTCAAAGCTTGTATATAGAGGAGAAAAGAAAAAGAAAGGAGGTGGGGAGGAGAGATAGGAAGGAAGGGGAGAGAGTTCAGGAAAGTAGGGGAACAGAGGGAGAGGGAAAGAGTTGGCGGTTGCTATAGGAAATGGTAAAAACTAGACAAGTTAGTCATAATCCCTTTACAGCTCATTAATGTTTTATTTGTTATTGTTTTTTTTTTTTTTTTTTTTTTTGCATTTTTTGGCTGGAGGGGGTTTGAACCTGCCACCTCCGGTATATGGGGCCAGCGCCCTCCTCCTTGACCCACTGTCTCTGCCCTCATTAATGTTTTATTTCTTGTCTAGCAACCCCCTTTAGCTGTGAGCTTCATATGAAAATGGATCAACTCTATTTTCACCACTCCATAGACAGAGACTCTTCAATGCCTGGAACATAGTAAACACTTCATATATATTTGTTGAATGAATAGGAATTATGAATTATGACAATGAGGAAAAGATAAGCAAAAGAAAAGATTCCAAGAATTCAGGCGTAGATAACTGTGAAGCTACAGAAGATCAGAAGTGCAGAAAAAATAATGAGTTTAAATTTTGGATTTAGAACTTGAGAAGTGTGTAATGTATGCCAGTGTTCACAATTAGCAACATTCATGTGTAACTGCATTTCAGAGAAGCAAGGGGTGTGCAGGTAGGTTCTTGAGACTCATTAGCATAAAAGTATCAACTGAGATCCTGCGAACAGTGGGAGGTTCTTAATGTGGGAGACACCCCGGAAGTGACGGAAGGCCCAAGCAAGCAGAGGAAAGAATAGAATTCTTGGAGAACCAGTTGCAGTTAGAAGTAGAATAAAGGGAAGCTCTGCCAAGAAAATAAGAGTATTGAAAATATGAGAAGACACAGAAGAGAATGGTCTCAGGAAGACAAAGGAAGATACCAAGGAAGAAGTAGCCATCATTATGAGGAGGCACATTCCAGCTACTCATGGTAAGACTAGAGCAATGCCTAACTAGACATTATCCAAATAAGTCATTTGATGGGCTTGAGATGGATGGGTTTTCAGGGATAATGGGGCACAAAACCAGATCATTAAGGTAGCTATATTGCTTGAACTGGAATTCCAACTACTTTGTGACCCTACGTAGGTTCACTGTGTTCAATCTTTTAAAGGGAGCAAGTAAAATAATAGCAATTACCTCAGTTTATAAATAAGTGTATGTAAAACTGCTTAGCAAAGTACCTTACACTTGGTCACCACTGAAAATTTTAGTTGAGTAGCCATTAAAATGTAGAAAATAGCACTGAAAACTGATTTTTGTTTGGGGTGTGCAAGATTTAAAAATGCACTCCAGAATGAACTGGATGAGACTTTTATGTTGGTTATGGCTAGGGTGAAAACAAATAGTGAATAATTTTAAGCCTACTGCAGAGACATCCAACTTTGACTCAGTGAGGATTGACTATTCCAGAATGTTCCAGAACGCTAAACCGTTAAACGGTTCTCTTCCAGTCATGCGCAGTATGATTGTGAGCCGTTTCCCAATCCCTGCCTCCTTTACGATAGCCTAAGGCTCTAGCGAGGATCGCGTTTTCTCATTTGTCTTCCCGGTTTTGGCTCCGCCTCCTACAGCAATTGGACCCTTTCCGTGTAAGGCTTGTCTCGGAGGATGTCCTGGGAAAATTATATTATATTGGTTTTAAGTATCCTGTTTACCAAGGCAAACTAATTTCTTTTAAACTAAGTTAATAAATATCAAACAAGTAGATAAATAAGGCAGGTGGGAGGGGTCAGTGGGAACTAAAAGAAAGTGTGATTTAAGTTTGGAGCATCGGAGTGCTTTTAACAACGGACCTAGCTACTTCCGGGAGAGAGTGGGCGGGTAGAAAATTCTGTACGTTTGGCGGGTTTTGCCCTCTTCCTAAATATTTGATTATTCCGCAGGCAAAGTAGCCGGTCACGTCACGACGTAGTGACTGCTCCACTGGCGGAACACGCTGCTGCGGGTTCCCCAATGGCTGCGTCCGTGGTGAGTGCTATGGTGGCGGCAAGGCGGCTGAGCGCTGGAGCTCGGGCGGCTGAGGGGAGGGGCGCTGGGGCGGGCTGGCTGCTGGTCATGTGGGTAAGGTGGCAAATCAGGGCCTGGCTCGTCCGGCAGAGAGGTGGAGCCCACACTGCTGCACGCCTCGCTGACCCACCCCCCCAGCGGCTGCAATAGCTTTTGGTACCAGAAAAGACCGTAAAGTAGGGAGTAGCTAGGGGATGGGTGTTTCATTGTGGTGTTTGTGGAACACGGTCTCCTCTCATTTGTTATCTCCCTCCCTAAAAACCATTTTTGATCGCCTGAGAACGAAATGAGATTGGCGATTCATTGTTCTTAATTCAAATAATAGTCTGGGACCGGCAAATGGGGGAGAAGGTAATTATTTCTCAGTCCTTTTGCTCGATTCTCAACTTAATTGCTTGTTTTCGGTTTTACAAGTCTTTTACAAACACCTGTGACTGGGTAATGTGAGAAAGTTTCCTAAGTGGAGCTGCCTACTCTGGCAAGTAGTTGAACTTCTTTCATGTTATGTCTTTATTTTTAACATTCTACAACTTTGGGATTTGGTGATAAGTTCTTGCTTGAAAAGAAAATAGGACACTTTCCTAGCTTACTCTGTGTCAGTTTTCTCTGTCATTCCCCCTTTTTTAAGGTCAGGGTGGCCTTTATTAAGGTGAATATTTTGTAAAATATTAATTCTAAAGTATTTAGCTACTTTTATCAATCTTCTATATGAAAGATTCACCTTTATTAAGGTGAATAATTTTGTAAAATATTAATTCTAAAGTATTTAGCTACTTTTATCAATCTTCTATATGAAAGATGGAAAAAAAATTATTTGAGATTATTATGTCCTAAAGACATGTACCTCAAAACAGTGAACATTTTTTAAAATGTAAACTTTTGAGCCCTAAACCTTAAAACGTCCAAATTTGTATGGAAGAATGTGGACTGTATATAGAGCTCCATAGTGGTTGAAATAAATCAACTTCTGGGTTTTGTGTTTGTGAGGGATTATAATCCAAATGTCTGAAATTTTTCTTGTAGGATTTTAAAACTTATGTAGATCAGGCATGTAGAGCCGCCGAGGAATTTGTCAATATTTACTATGAGACAATGGATAAAAGAAGACGGGTGAGTGTTATAGACTTTACTGCTCTTTTTAAAATACTAGTTCTTGTTTTGAGCCATCCATTCATCTAACTTCCATAAGTGATAACTGTGAACTTGTTCTTTAAAAGCAAATTGCTTAGGGAAAGATTGGTATGTTGTTAGTGGGAGTATGAGCTCTGGAGTCCCAGCCCTGGTTTACCTTTACCTAATCCCTTGACCTGGGACAACTTGCTAACTTCTCTTAACCTTATTTTATTTTTAGAATGGTAAGTAAGAATTAATTTAAATACTACATGAAGTCCAGCATATATTTACTTAAATATTTAAATATATTACCTTTTCTTAGTCCCATCAGTTAACCAAAATGTTTAAAGTAGTAGTAGTACTAATGAAGGGTTCAGTCATGATAGAGAATGTTTCCTTATTTGCTCCTTTTATTCCTTATATTTATAGATAATTTCTGATTAAGGCTTACAATTACAGCTCCCATTCACAAAGAAGATCCACGTTAGCTTGGATACTTTTAGTCTTCAGTAGACCAAAATCTCACTTTATAAGCTTTTTCATTGTGATTTATCCCTGAACCATATTTTCTAAGTAACTATTTTGGTATGTTGTCAAGCAAGTTTTTCCTAGATCTCTTATCAGCATAAGACTGTGTTTTAGAGAACTGCTGTTACCTTGCAAGCATACCCTATCTCTAAAAACCTAGTTTTTAAGGCAGAAGAAGTACCTTGTACTGGTGTTTGATGACTGGGACAAAAGGATGTAACAATAGATGTTTATCATGCCTTATTGTTTTCTAAAATAAACTAGCAAATGAAGGCAACTTAGTTCATTACCAGAGACAAGATATGTGTCAGCCTTTTAACACAAATTAAGCTTTAGAATTAAGCAAATAGTGTGTCCTGTGGTCCCAAAGAGTTAACTGTTGAACGTTTGCCTCATTTGGGCCTTAACTTAATTGATTTTAAAAATCTCTGCTTTAACAAGTACTCGTATTCTTTTGAAAAGTATGCTAATAGAATACTAGGGAAAGGAAATAATTCTTCTCAATACATTCAAGTATTAAATGATTCATATGTGTATAACCACAAAGATTAAAGTGTACAGGTAGGGATTGATTGACAGCTTTATTAATTCTCAGAATTAGAAAAGGAAGAGAGATTAAAATGGATTATGACTGCATGTGCTTGCAACTTGTGATCATTTAATTCATTTTAATACAGAAAACAGGGCTTTGAAACCTTAGTTTGGATGCTGGGTTTTCTCATTGTGACTTGAGTAAAAAATGAAAAATATTTCATGGCCTAGTTTATGAAGAGTAGGATAATATCTATTTAAGGCCAAGATTATAAGACAGATACCTTGTTCACATTGGTTTCCAATGGAGAGAGGGATGAAGGGGAGTTGAGATGGAGATAGAACCATCAAAGTGTTTATATACCATCTGTAATCTTTTGATTCATTTCTATAAGATGCTTACCTAAAAGCAAAATGCTTTCCCTTTTTAAAATTTTTCTTTCTTGTTAGGCACTAACCAGGCTGTATCTGGAGAAGGCCACTTTAATATGGAATGGAAATGTTGTTACAGGGCTGGATGCCCTGACTAATTTTTTTGAGATGTTGCCTTCCAGTGAGTTCCAGGTCAATATGTTAGATTGTCAACCAGT
>CAUYPK010157087.1:0-45518 GCA_963574355.1 Loris lydekkerianus
CCCCCGCCGCGGGCGCGGCGGCCGGCCCCGCGCGGGGGCCCGCCCGGGCGGCGGCCCCGCCCCCCCCCCCCCCCCCCCCCCCCCCCCCACAGCAGGATTAGTGAACAACTCTCCCTCAGCCCCTCCCTCCTGATGTGTTTATTCTTCCTCCCTCTCTCTGTACCAAACCCCTTTCTACATGTGCTGTTCACCCTGCCTTTCCCTTGCTGGATTCCCTTCTGGCTCCTCCTTCTTGCCCTTCCCTCCCTGTCCTCTCAGAGGAGTCCAGGTGCCAGCTGGGTGCAGGGGACAGGGAGGCAGGACACCTTCACAGAGGTGGAGCCTGCTCCCATGGGTCCTTCCGGTCCCAGCTCAAGTGCCTCCTTCTCAGCCAAGCCGTCCTTCAGCTCCTGTTGTTTTTTGACAGCACATCACTATTTTTAAAAAGGTTTCTTTGTTCACTCATTTAATGTCCTTTTCTCACCACTGGAATGCAGGCTCCATAAGAGCAGGGATCATTTCTTTCTGGCTCAGTTTTGCTTTCGTTTCCTGTTCACTACTATATGCCTTGGGCTAGAAAGTATCAGGCATACTGGAGAAGTGCCATTGGAAAGGAAGGAAGGAGGAAAGGATGGCATGCAATACTTTGAATCCTCATGACATTCCCACAGGGTAGCTACTATTATCTCCATTTTACAGATAAGGAAACTGAGGCACAGTGTTAACCTTTCCCCAGGTCAAACTGCTAGTAAGTGGTAGCACCTGGACAAAACCAGTCAGTCTGTCTCCAGAGCTGGGCTCTTAGCCACGTGTGCCCTGCCTGGAATAACATGCCCACAGCCACTGTCCTGACAGTTGTCACTAGGACTCCACCCCCACCTACATGCCCGGCGCTGGCTGTGGTAGTCATGTTTATGTCACAAGCTCATCATCATCACAACCCTCTACAAAAGGTACCCTTATTGCCTTTTATAGATGAGGACTCTGAGGATCAGAGAAATCAGGGACTGGCCAGTGTCCACACAGCAGGAAGAGGCTGCATTCAAACCCAGGTCCCTGACTCCAGATCTCACACTAC
Organism: Loris lydekkerianus; assembly: GCA_963574355.1. Lineage (NCBI taxonomy): Eukaryota > Metazoa > Chordata > Mammalia > Primates > Lorisidae > Loris > Loris lydekkerianus. The sequence goes on from CAUYPK010157087.1 coordinate 1,058, forward strand.
TTCCTTTGGAGGTTGGCAGCGGACTCTCCCTATTTGGAGAAGTCTGTTCCCCCCACACATTACATCACATGCTTACAATGGATTCAGTATGGGGTTGTAGTCATTTCTGTAAAATAGTGGAGCTGCAGGCCTCAGGCAAGGCTGTGACATTGGTCTATTGGTGAAATTAGACTCAACTTACACACTGTTGATGCAGAATGCCTTTTCCTGAGAACAGAGCCCTCCCTGAGTGGGGAGCCAGCCTCCTCGCACGTGACACTCTGCAATGCAGATTATACCTGCACTTCTAGTCCATTGGTTTCCCAGGATTGTCAGCATCAGTAAATTGTGAACCATTATTTACCTTCCCCGCAAGACCCCCAAGTGGTGGGGCTTCAGATTCCCACCATTAGTTTGGTGAACATGGACGTGGGTGCTACGAGAAATGCTGATGCCTGGGGTCCCTCCTAGTCCCTGTTTACCTCCCCGTGGGGATGGGCCCAGGTGCTTCTTTTCAAGTCCCCAGCAGGTAGGCACTGACGACTTCTGCCAGCCTTTTGGAGCCAAGAGCCCTGGATATGTTTCCCCTCGGTCTTCTGGTGGCGTGTGACTTGGCTGTAAGGTGGCACAGACAGATGACAAGGGAGAAGTAGAGGTGCTGTTAATCAGAGACAATAATCCACGCTAATGCAGTATCCCTCCCAGGTAGCAGAACATTCTAATTCAGTTAAAAATCTCATCTCTTTGAAAAGGCCCTTGAGAAGGGAGTGATGCGAATGCCGAGAATGTCAGGAAACTGCCTGGAGAGGCGAGTCAGGCAGGAGCCTTTGTCCTGTACGTGGCCATCTCTCCTGCCTGTAGCAAAGGCTGGCATGGGAAGGGCTGGGGAGGTACTCCCGGGGCAGGTGTCCTCCCAGCCATTTATTCAGCACCTACCTGGGGAGAGCTGCCACATGCAGGTGCCGAGCTTGCCTCCCAGCTCCAGGGGGACCCAGACCAGGTGTGCTCCTGCCCACAGGGGGCGCTCACGCAGTGGAGGAAGGAGACGTCACTTAACTAACTCTGCACAGAAGCAGAATGGAGGAGCTGCCTTGCCCCTGAGAGCATGCTCTCACTCAGCTGCTCCAGGCATGGAGCCCTGACACTAGCCTGTCTTTTCATGGCTTGGAGGTGGCCTTTGATTTCAGAGTCCCCTTGAGGTCTCTAAAATGACCTACCTCCCCAGTGCAGGATGTGTGGCATCTTTTTACCTTTGGATGGGGTCTTCCACATTTCCCATGGATATAAACACAAAATGTCTGCAAATTTAGATGCTCCAAGGAGAGGGAGCTCTGGGATTGAATTTTACAGTAAGATGAATGGCCTAGTCAGGCCAACCTGTATGGAATCAGTATTTGAGTGACCACAGAAAGGAGGGGAGTGGTGAGAGAAAAAGGATAAGTCTCCTATTGTGATGTTCCAGGTATGCACGCTGAGGACAGGATCATCCAGGAAGGGCACAGGGTCCCTGAGTAAATGACTGGTGCAGAGCACCTAGGCAGTCCTGTCAGTGGAACTGGCCTTTGCTATAAGGAGCAAACATCCCTGGCAGCTGGCCAGCTGAGCCTCCCAGGGAGTGCAGACGATCCGGCTCCACCGGCAGCAGAGGGCCCAGGAGAGCACCTCCTGGAGGGGTCATCTCCCAGGGTCCCAGCGCCTTGCAGTCCATTGAAAGTTACTGACTCCTGTGGAAGCACCAAACTCTACATACGATTTCACATCATAAAATCAGCTCTGGAGAGAGTGAAGGGATGAGGTGTTCATTTTACAAATAAGAAAACTGAGGTCCCAGGGGGCAGGCTGAAGCTGGTCCCCCATTCTAGTGCCTTTCTTTCCTGTCACCCTAGAACTGTCTCACATCACTTACCACACTGAAGTAGACTGGACTTTTTAGGGCATAATCAGGGGCCACACCGCCTAGAATTTTCCAAGGCAGCCTAGGGACAACATCCTCCACCTCCATAAATAATTTCAGATTGTCAGCCTATGGGTCCTGGTTTGGGGCTTCAAAGAATAGTCCCTCCAGGCAGGGTCACACACAATGGGCCTTCATCTAGTAGAGGGTGTGGTGTTAAGGATGAGAGTAGAATTCTCAAGAATTTCCTTTTCTGCAAAGAGACTTTGACTCTGTGGTCCACTTTCCATCAAACTGGAGAGGGAGTAGTCAGTGTGGAGGCCCCAGTTTCATAGATGCATCATAGTGGGTGCCACAGCCCAGAGCCTGCCCCTGCAGGGGTCACTTCCCCACCATCTCTGTGTCCCCCCCAATCTCCACTTCAGCCTACATAGAACTGATTCAGCCTTGCTCTGGACTTTGCCAAGCTTGCTCTAATGGGGACACTTTGGCCACAGCCCTGCCCTTCTGCATGCTAGGACAACACAGCTGGACATGGTAACCAGTGTCAGGCAGAGCAGTGTATTGGAGGGGAGGGAGCAATTAACAGGGAGAGTCAGTACCAGAGATACAGAGTTACAGAGCCTGAAAGGGGCAGTGGAGCCACTCCCACTTATTAAACCTCCATCCTCTTTCCCTGTGCCCTGGGAAATTGCTTTCCTGCTAGCTGCCACTGTTAATTCACGTGAGAGATTAGACCAGGCAGATGCCACCAGGCCCTCACCTTGGCTCTGCTGACTGAGGTGGCGGGAGGGATTTTAGGGGCCACCTTCATCAGACAGAGCCTCTGTCATGATGAAGGAGAGGCTTCTCTTGCAGAGCTGTGTCTCCTGGCTGACTTCTCTGGAGCCATAATTGTTCATCTCAGACCTGAAGCAGCTCTATACTGGGCCAAGGTGGGAGGAGAGTGTTACTGCCGGGACCCAAATTAACTAAGTCACTTTCCATGTATCCTCTAAATGAAGAACAAAAGTGATTTTGCATTTCCCACAGCGTCTCTTTAAGCAGGGTTTCTGGAAGGTCTTTACTAGCTCTGAGACTTCTGAGCACAGGCTAGAGATACCACCTGATAGACATCAAGCTGCCTGGGTTGCTGGACAGAGCCAGGGCTCAGGCAGGGGATGGGGTTGGATTCTCATCCTGGCTGTACCACACTAATATCTTAATTACTATCAGCCAGGTTTCCTTATCTGGGGAAAATACAGCTGTTTCTTATGGTGGTTATGAGAATTGGATAGTTTGTGCAGTTCTGGAGCCAGGGATGTCCGTGAGTACTCTGAAACCGTTGTCCCTTGTTCTGCCTTGATTATATACATTCCAGTCTTATTTCAGCCATAACCAGTGAATTAAGTTAAAAATAACCATAAAAGGTGAGGTAAATTATTAGTAGCTAACAGAGTTGAGGTTTCCATCAGCAGTAAGAAGACAATTCCATTTGTCAGTAAGTAAAATTCTCAGATTGTTTTTTTCTCATAGTTCTAATCCAAAGAGTCAGAAAATTTAAAACTTAGTAAAAACCATTACAAAGAACTTATAAATATTTTTAAAACGTGATAATTGTAGAATTTATTTTTGGTGCTAACTGGTTGTGCAACCATTTTTATAGGATAATCTTCCCAATTAACCCCACAGATGACTTTTGAAAACTTTGTTTCACAGAAGAGAAGATTTCCATAAAGCAGATGTCATAAAGCAAAGTAGAGAAAACACCTGGTTAGACTTTTCTACACTTTAAGTTTCATCTTGGTAATTAAATCTCTCTCAATTCTTTTATGGGGAACCAATGGGGTTCAGTGTGGGAAATAAAGTTATCTGAGAGGAATGTTCTAGATTTGAGAGCCCAGTTAGAGCTATCAGATAGCTGAATTCCTTCTTGTTACAAATTAAGTTTTCTGTCCACTGAGTCTCCTAACATCCTCTCTTCTTTCTTAGCTGGTCTGTAATATTATCGCAATTCTCTGCCTTACATCTGGCATGCTAAGACATGGTGAACCTGGCAATGAAGAAAATAACCTTTCTCTGTTCCTCTACTCGGGGAAATCCGTCAAAACTTAGACTTTGATTTTTTCAATTTTGCAATCTAGAAACAGAAAATGCCCATAAATCTCCCAAAACAGAAATCAAATGCAGCCCATTTAATTACAAAGTGACTCTTCCTCTGTAAGATACCCAAACACATTCATAATTGGCTAAACTGCCATAGAAACAGTTATTCAATATAAAGAGGGAAAAGAGAAGAGTAAGAGGAAGGAGAGTTAGCAGACATACTTTGCTTCTGGCTGGAAAGGCAGTGAGCTGTTACGGGCCGGTGGGAGGGAGGGAAAGTAAAGAGAGAGTGGGAAATAACCCAGTGTGGATGGAGTCGCTTCTGCAGAGAAGTATATGAATCAAAGTGAGTCTTCCACTTTCTTCCCTTGGTGCCTCCCCACCATCCTTATGAAGATGATCCCAACCAAGGCTTCTTTCAAGTCAGTTCCCTGGTATGTCTACCCTGTGAAGACTTGGGGATAACTTGGATGCCTTGGGAGACTCATTGAAGTATCCTAGCATGGCCATATGTTTCTAGTTCCCTGAGATAATCCCAGGGTAATCCCCTGTATCCCCTGCCTAAGTATTAGTGGTGCCCTCTTTCACTCTCACAAGTGCCCTGTTTGATTAATGCAGTGTGTGGCCAGCCTGTGTACCATGCAGGGAGAGTGAAAAGGCATCAAGTCATCAGTCAATGCTGATGAATTGATAGCAGCTGCCTGAGTGCCATGTTGGGAAGGACTGTAAAGTCACATGGTGGCCCAGCAAGCAGAGGCCTGGTGAAGATGAGCAGCGCCTGCCTGCATGGCAGATAAGTGAGAGGCAGCAATCCCTGCGTAATGGAACGGACGCAATCTGGGTTTCAGGCTGTGCTCCTGGTGGCCTGTGTCACCTCAGGTTGGTCATTTCCCCTCTCTGATGCTGGACCAGGTTACTTGTAAGGTCTCCTTCAGTTCCACGATCCTAATCTAATCTTACATCAGGCAGAGAAGTGTACTAGATGACATCTGAGCTCCTTTCCACTCCTAAATTATGTGATCTCATGATGATCTTGTGAGAAGCTTCTCTCTGCCCCAAAGTAAAGTTCTGCTTTAGGCTAGATGCCACCTAGTACCTATGGTACACTTTACAATCTACAGAGCACCTTTGTGTATGGAACTATAACCATATGACTCGGGCTTTATTTTCATTATCTTCATTTTACAGATGTAGAAATTAAAGCTAAGAAAGGTTAAGTAATAGGACTTGGGGTTCACTCTGCCCAAGTTTAAACATTTGCTCTAGTACTCACCTCTGTTCTTTTAGGCAAGCTGACTTAATCTTTCAGTGTCTCAATTTTCCCTTCTATAGGATAGGAAGAAGATACAGTAGAGCCTCTGTGGTTGACATTGGCCTGCATTGGCCACCTCCTTTAGTTGACCTGATTATCATAGACTGGATATACACCACATGTACATATCAGCAAGTGGGCCTCTTTCCTTATGTTGACCACCTCTGTGTGTTGACTAGTTTGTTACAGTCCCATGGTGTTCAACTTACAGAGGTCCTACTATCCTTACATCATGATGTTGTGACAATTAAATGGAACGTTTCATGCAAGGGTCTTGGAACACAGGTTGGAATATGGAGCACATGTCTTAAACTCCTGAGATTAAGGGATCCTCCTACCTCAGCCTCCCAAAGTGCTAGGATTACAGGCATGAGAAACCTCATCCGGCTCAGAATATAAAGCACTTGTACTAAACTGAGTCGATAGCAGCAGAGGTGGTGGCGGTGACAGTAGCATAGTAATTGTTACACACAATAGATAACTGACATAGCTGGGACTCTTTTCAGATATGTGATCCTAGGGTCTGTATGTGACCTTGAACTCATTGCACCCTGTCTACCTAAGGATTTATATCCGCATGATGTCATCTAGTTAGAAGCAGTAGGCATAACAGTGAGAAAAATAAAGATAAGGTTTAGGAGACATTGAACCCCACCCATCAAGGAGAGAATATTAGCTGAGGAGTTGAAACTCTCTCCTCCTCAACTTCGGATCATTCTGGTAAAGCCAGTGCAGAGTGGAGGCTGTTTTAGGCCACTGTTTAGCTGGGGAGTAGCTGGGGACTTGCGGTAGTTTGAGTTCTGTTCTCTTTCCTCCTCTCAGGCCGGGCTGTGTAGATGTCAGCATCTCTTAGATGACCCATACTCAAATGTGGTTCCATATCGGTCAGGAAATTTCCCCTCAATCTCTACATCGCAAGGTCTGGCATTCATCAGTGGCATTGTTGATACCACAAGCTGAAGCTCACAGCTCTGTGTTTTTCCATTTTTAGCGGATCTGCAGAAATTTTAAGCAATTTGCAAGAAATACCTCAATTAGCTGAACTCCGGTACAGCTCAGTGAATGCTGAATGTGCAATCTGCCCGCGCTCAGGTAGAGAAGGGAGATCTGGGAGGGCCAGAAAAGGGGCAGAAGGAAGAGATGGGGAGAGGCAGCAATCTTGAAGAGGCAGCCGGGAGAGGAAAATTGAAGGAGGGCAGGAGGGAAGATGGGGAGGAGGCGAGGAATCCACAGGAAATCTAAGAGCGTGCTTGAGGACGTGGTTATTTTCACCCAGTGTGAGACAGTCTCTCTTCTTTCTGGGATGTTTGATGTCTTGGCTAAAAATATGTCAACTGTATGATGTCTCAGGGACAGAGGTGGGGAGCCATGAGTGCTTTGTGGAAGGACCAGGCCTGGAACTGTACTTTCTTTCACACATGGGCGGGGGCTAAGTTCTTGGGCTATGCTGAAAGCGGAGCCTAGGGCATTGACAGAACAGAAATCCACTTCTCCAAGAACCCCAGAAACTCCAGGACCCCTCTGCCTGCCTCCTTTATCGCATATGAAGTGTCCAGGTCTGTTCAGGGCACAGCAGCCCTGAGGGAGAGTGAAGAGCAAGTGGAGGTAAGCCCCACTCCTGGAGACCAAGCAGGCCTTTTCACACCTTGGAAAGGCCAGGGCCCTCATCATCAGGGCCATCGCTCTGTCTAGGCCAGCATTAGCATCTCAGCACCCTGGAGGAGGACTCAGGGCCTAGTGGACTCAGCTGGGTGACTGCTCCATGCAAGGGAAGGAGAATCTAGAGGTAGAGGAGGGAAGGAAGAATAGCTTGGGACCCCTGGCCGGCAGCCTCTCCTGGGAGGGACAGGCCCCAGTGGAATCACTTTGAGAGGAGTATAAACCTAAAGCACTGAAAGCCGAGTACTGGTTGAATGAATTCTAGTTTTAAAAAAAAATATGTAGACACAAAGGAAACAGATTAACCATACACACCAAAATGTCAACAATGGTCAACTTCCAGAAAGCAGAATAGTAGTGTACATTTTCCTTTTTTTTGGTCTCAGAGTTTTCTTAAATTTCTAACATGAAATTTGTTATCCTTGCCATTAGGAAATAAAATGATCAAGACTGTAAAAACAGGCTCAGCAGAGGGAGCTCCATGGGACACAGGGTCATGAGCCAGAGCCAGGTGGGAACTGAAGGGGGCGGGAAGGGCTGCAGATTGTATGCCACCCACTTCGCTGCCTGCTTACTGGACACTTAAGAAAATCAGACCAAAGTGTTAAACCAGAAGAGCAGGGAGCCCTGGCCCTTACCTTTGCATTGAACCTTTTGCAGCCAGTCCTTGTGTTCTGGCTCTGAATGCACTTACCCCATTTCCAGCCTGGGCTTACTGCTCTCATTTGTAATGCTATAAGCTTTTTATCTGTTTCCCCTTTATGGTTCACTTTAAAGACTTTAGTGAAGGCTGAAAGGCACAGGAAGCCCAGATTATCCAATGCCAATGCCAGGGACAAATGAAAGGTCACAGGAATGAGAAGGGAATGTTCCCAGAGGGTTTGAGAAAACCCCAGGTGACTCAAGAAGTCACATAATAATTTAACAAGAGGGATCTTACTTGCTTTCTTTGGCTCGGGTGTGCCACTCTGATTCTCTCTGTGGTATTGGTATGGGGGGACAGATGAGCATTCCTCATGTTTGTGCTTGGGCTGAGAAATGATTCCAAATACTGTGGAAAAGCTTGAGGAAGCAGGATACAGCTCAGACTTGGGTGGAAGGTATATTAGAGAAGACTAACCCAGCATGGTTATTTTCAGATACTCATTAATTTCCATGTCTCATCAATCAATGACCAATAAAATATACGTACCCTGTACAAAACATGGCTTTGAAGCTGTGGGGTCTAAATACAAGGCAAGGACTGGCAATCTAATTGAGAAGGCAAAATGTAATAAACCCATATGAATTTGTCATCAGAAATAACTTACAATAGTGTGCAAGAAATGCTGCTAGGTGATTAGTATGTGGTTAAAGGTGAAGGGAAAGACATAGAAGTGAGTGCCAGAAAAAACGGATAAAATCTAAGGGTAAAGGAAGCAGATATTTTAGACTTGGGGGGGAATAATTTAGGTGAATAGTTGGAGATAGGAAAGCCAAGTTATATTTGAAAGGCAGTGGGAGGGTATAGAAGGCCCATGCAAATTATGGTTGGAAAGGTGGTGTATCAGTTAGCTTTTGCTGCATGACAACTATTTATCTAGCTCCCATTTCTACAGATTGGCAATCTGGATTGGACTCAGTTGGGTGGTTCTTCCAGACCTAGCAAAGCATGGCTGTTCTTACTTAGGTTGCTCAAGTGTCTGTGGTCAGCTGGTAGGTTGCGAGAGCTAGGGTGTCTGTAATGGCCTTGACCGGGACAGCTGGGATGACTGAACCCTCTTCCCACATGGTCTCTCATTCTTTAGGAGGGTTCTTGGACTTCTTCCTGCGGTGGAAGAAAGATTCTCAGTGTGAGAGGAGGCACTGCAAGGCCTCAAGCAAGTGTCTTGGCTTAGATGGTGCACGGTATTACTTCCACAACGTTCTTTTGGTCAAAGCAAGTGACTGTTGGGAAAGTACCTAGCCATGTCATATGAAAAATAGAGGCAAACATGGCTGGATACTTTCTGAAAACCCCTCCAAGCCTCTGATTCTTGATGACAAGAGCTGCAAAATACTGTGGTTATTGCCATCTTCCACAGATGGGTTGATTGGACTGGATGCCAGACCAATTAAGAATGTCTTGTAGTAGAAAGGACACAGAAAGTATGTAATGAGCTAGAGAGTGGGAAGGACCTGAGCTTCCCAGTGCCAGTCTGCTGACCTGTGCCAATCTGCCAGGAGGTTTATCAAATTGCAGTGAGGTGAGAAAAACAGGAAGAGTGCAGTGTGTCTGTGTGGGTGAGCGGGATGGGGGTGGGAGTGAGGGCTGCCAGCTTGGCCTTCTCTGGCATTGTTCTCTCTTCGTTTTATGAAATGGAAGGGATAATAAATGATCATTGTTATTTTTAATATTTTTTTTGGCAGAATAGAAAGTTGGCAACCCTGTATCCATCCCTAACATTTCATTTGTTATTTTACTGATCCATGAAATCTTGACAAGAGCCTGGGAATCACTGGATAGATTATTAAGGTCAAGAATTCCCAGAAAGGAGAATTCATGGCTGGCTCATGACTGGCCTGCACCGTCAAGAGGGCTTCCCAGTGGAGGTGGGATCTCTCCTGGGCCTAGAATGGCTAGCATTTTGTGAAGCATGTGTTAAAAAGCAAAATAATGTCCATTTTGGAATGTTTATGCTATATTAGCAGCTCTTTATCAGATTACTTAGCCTCATCATTTCAGAGCTTTCAAGCTGAGAAACACTTCCAAAGGAAAGGCTATCTTGTGTAATATTTCTTGCTTGCAGCTTGAAAACCTATTTTAACTGTACCTGAAAAGTACTTTCATGAGATTGACTTAGGTATTGTTTTAACACCACCCTTAGAATCAAGCCCCAGTTTTTCTCACTGACATTCCCAGCCCTCCCTGATGTGCCCCACCCACATTTCCATCACCTCCCTGCAAGCCTCTGCTTTAGCTAGGTCTTTTGTCCTGTGCTTGACCAGGCTTGTCTGACCTCAGATCTTCCCCAACCCTTCAGCTTTCTCTCCCACCCCTTCCTCAGTGCTCAGTTCCTGCATTGCCTTCTCTAAGAAACCCTCACTGCTGGATTCCGCCAGCTGTGGCACTGGCTGTCTGTGTCACTTGCTTGATGTCTAGTTCTATTTTTGAGGAGTATTAATCCTACCTGCCTAGACTGCCACTCCCTGAAGGTGCAGACCTCTCTTCCTAGTCTTTGCATGCCCCATAGTGTGTGACACGGCGAAGGATGATGGATGTTTCCATGCCACAGTTAGAAGCTGGTGAGAGGCGTATAGGTTGGTAGAACAATGGAGCTGGCTCAGAATGCAGCTTTGCTTACCCTACACAGCAGGGGCACCCAGACTGGGGCACCAAGCATGTATGTCCATGCTGCCTGCATCTCTGTGTTCTGACACCCATGTAACCCAGAGAGATGTCCCCCTGGATGGATGGGCATTCTTTAAGAGCACAAGAGAAAAAAGAGAGCTTATTAAAGTCAGAGACACTCTCTGCACTGGGTGGTGGCTTTGCAGTGGGAGGTCAGGAGGCTGATGTTTATCCTGTGTCCGAGCCTTGTCATGCTGATTCTGCATAAAGAGAAGCTGGGAGCATCACAGGCATTGGGCTTGTACTCGTTTCCCAGGGATGCTGTAACAATGTACCAGGAACACGGTAACTTAAAACAGCAAAATTTTTTTCTGGAGACCACAACTCTGGAATCAAGGATGGAAAAGGCCATACTTAAGGGAAAATCTGTTCCATGCCTTTCTTTTAGCTTCTCTTGTTTGCCAGCAGCCCTTGGCATTGGTTGGTTTGTAGACACGTCATCACTCAAATCTCTGCCTCTGTCATCACATGGCTTCTCCCTAGTATGTCTCTGCTTCCCCTTCTTAAAAGAACACAGCATATTAAGTTAGGGGCCCACTTAGTCCAGTAGGACCTTGTCTTAACTAATTATTTCTACAGTGACCCTGTTTCCAAATGAGGTAACATTCTGAGGTTCTGGAAAGGACATGAATTTGGAAACAGGAACACCAACCCGGCACCAGCCTGGGCTCTGTAACAACTGTCTTGGAAGGAGCTGGTGCTCTCTGCAGCTAGCAGAGGGATCTCTGGGCCCAGCATTTATTCCGTAGGTACATGTCAGGTTGATGTAGGGGAAAGCACTGGGTTTGGAGTCAGAAAACTTAGGGATAAACCTTCTCTCCACCATGCATCAGCCAGGCAAGCTTTGGTTCCTCATCTTTCCCATAGAGATGATAACATCCTTTCCTCCCTCACAGGGTTAGGGTTAAGAAAAACCACTCACATGCACAAAAGCTTCTCATCACCTGCCAGCAACACGCTCATAATGAATGATATGGTGCTTCTTGTTGTCCAGGAAATGGCTTTGTGTGTCAGGTTCAGGAATTTGCAGGTGTTGCTGGAAGCTGATTGACACCTGCTCGTCCTTCTGCTCACTCCCAGGTACTTCACAGTATTACTACCAAAGATGCCAGCAGCGCCTGCCTCTGCCGGTCCCAGGTAGCAGGGAAGCATGGTTTCTACAGGCCTGGGCGTGCAGACCACTCAGCAAGAAAGGAACTGTGCAGAGCATGGGAGGAGGCTATTTATGCAAAGGCCTGAATTTGAGCAGTGTCTTAGTTTGTTCAAGCTGCTGTAACAAAATACAACAGAAATTTACTTCTCATAGTTCTGGAGGCTGGGAAGCTCATAGGCAGATTGTCTGGCAAGTGTTTGTAGAGGGCTGTCTTTTTGCTGTAAGCTCACGTGGTCAAGGCATGAGCCAGCTGCCTTAAGGTTCTGGAAAGGACATGGGCCTCTTTTATAAAGGCTCTGATCTCATGACCTAATTAGCTCGCAAAGGCCCCGTCTCCTAATACCTTTGCCCAGGGCGGGGTTAGGATTTCAGCATAGGAATTTGTGGGTAGGGGGCACATTCAGATCATAACAAACAGTGGTTCTGACTCTTCTTCCATTGTGCTATGATTCATGCCAAGAGCAAGCAGGACAGGTGTTCATATTTCTAAGTGGAATTCAGAGACACTAAGTGTCTCACCAGAGGATCTTCAGCTAGCAGCACAGTGACCCCAATCCCCTGATCTGTGGTCTTCTCCCAGGGCTGTTTTCAGGCATCTGTAGACCCGTCGCTGCCTTGGCTTTGCTTCCCCCACCTGGATTGCCTTCCCTCTAGCCGCCTTTGCTCCCAGCACTGGACAAGGCCCCATGGGTGGGATGATAAGTTTGAGAACCAGTAAGTCTTATAGCTGAAAGGAACCATGGAGACCATTTAGATCTGTAGTCCCAGACATGAGCACTCTTCAGAAGCTGCAGAGCTTGGTGGGAATCCAGATTCCATGCCCCCCCACCCCCCCCAAAAACATTCTGATTTAGCAGATCTGGAATGGCAGCCCAAAGAGCTGTATTTTTAATCAGTACCCCAGGACATTTGTAGGGTCATCAGCAAACCAAAGTTGGGGATCTATGATAAATACACTCCAATATCTCCATTGTGTGGATGAAATGAAATCAGGTTCAGAGAGGCTATGTAGCCTACCCAAGTTCACCCTGCTTGAGAATAATGAAACTGAAGTTAGAACCCAAGATTTCTGACTCTCAGGGTGATGCTCTTACTGCCACAGCTGGCTCATTGCCCTTAATGTGTTTCCAGTAGGAGAAAAAATAATAAGAGGCAACGTTGGTCCAGCGATCCACATGTGCTGCAGAAGTGAGTGCAGCATGCTAGTTAACACACCAGCTTGGTGCCAGGCAGACCTTGCTTCCAGTCCTGCAGGATGAGAATAGTGATTGTACCCACCCCAGGATCACCGTGAGATGTCTACGCAGAGTGTTAGTGCAGGCCCTGGTGTGCAGTGGGAGTGGGACGCTGTGGGCTTGGCATGCAGTGAAACACTCGAGCTAGGGACCCTACTGCTTGCACAGCAGCAGGGGGGGGCCCCACAGCAGTGTCTGCAGCTGTCAGACAGTCTCCAAGTCAGGGCTTAGCCAATGTCAAGGTGAACCGCCTGGGCATTGTGGGCCCTGGTGTTCTGGACCCCAACATTCCCATCCCCGCCTCCCCACCTGTCACAGAATTCATGTTCATCTGGGGAAGCCAACTCCAGCCTCAGCCTGTCTCTACCAAGGTCCCCAGAGGAAAAGGCCCTGAATCCCTTTCCCCATGACGCCACCTTTTAGGGTATATTCCCACTTTTTATTGTTCTATGTTTTGTTTCATTATAATTGAACTGATGAGCAAGGAGAACAGGCCATTTTACACCCACAAAAAGCCAAAATTATGACTGTTTACAGCTCACGGGAAGTACTTTGTAAATTAGATCTGTCTTTGTTGCTGGCGTCAGATGGCTTCCCAACAGAGCCCAGGCATGAGGAACCCAAGCTGGCTTGGGGAGAGGCTTGTTAGCCCTTTTCAGGGGGTGCGTGGTCAGTGGAGAGGCCAGAAGCAGAAATTTATTTGGAAATAAAATTCACTGACTCCTTCAGAGCAGAGACTCTGCCTTCAGCTTCTGGTGCCTGGTGGGACTTTAGTGCCAGGGAAGGAGAGCAGCTCAGCTCCCTCCCATCAGCTGCCAACCTGCCTGGCTGACATGGGAAGGGCAATGTCAACGCCTTACTCACTCTCCCCTGCTGCTGCCTTGGGGAGAGGGTGGAGAGGCCAAGGAGAAGACTGAGGCTGGATCAGAGGCTTTACTAGAAAATTAGTACTTCTTACCTCTTGTTTCACATTTTTTAGGTCCCTCCCCCTTTTGCTTATATTTATAATAACGTTGATTCCTACTTGCATAGCACTTCGATGATTACAAAAGACCTTAGTGAATATTATTTGAATTTCTTATTTGAAAGTCACCATGTTTCTTTGAGGTGTGTTCTATTATCCCCATTTTACAGATAAGGAAACTGAGGTTTAGAAAGGTAAAGTGATGTGCCCAGGAACCATGGTAATGGCAGTAGATAAAGAGAGGCCTTGTGACCCCAAGTCCAACATCTTGCCCTTGTTTGAAGTGTGCTGATCATAGACGAAACCCAGGCCCTGACCCCTAGAAAGGCATAGTCTGAAAGAGTAAGTAAATTGTGTTCACAGAGAGCTACAGCACAAGCAGAAGGCACCCAGCAGGACCTCCCCAGCACTGGTGCCTTAGGGAAAAGAGGGCTGGGAAGTCCATTCCCTTCTCTGGATAATAGATCAGTAGAAGCAGAGAAGCAGCCTTCTTTTTTAAAAAAATTAAATGTGTGAATCAGCATTATTGCCATGGCATTTATGTTATGCTGCTCTGTGACTTTGCACAAGCCCTTCCCCATCCTGGGCCTCAGGGCCCTTAGCTGGGCAAATAAGTCAGGTGAGCTGGCAGTTCCCTCCCATCTTGTATTCATGGCTACTAATCACAAAGCCTGGTTATCTTCTGCAGCCTTGTGGGTGAAGAGGAAGAAAGTGGAGCCTCAAGAGGACAACCAAAAGACACCAAGGCTGGGGTGAGAAGTGTTGCTTTAGAGACAGGAACCTGGTGCCACTTGGGCAGGGAGAATCCCCATCCCCAGCAACCCCTGCCCAAGGAGCCTGGTTGCTGGAGTGGGGCTCTCGTTCCCCTGCGTTTGCTTTGCACACTATTGTCTCTGCACCGTTTGGGAAGCATCTCCAGGCTGCCACCGGTGGGCATTTTATTTCCTTGCCTGGCCATTTTTAAGGTGCTTGGTGTAGCTAGTGTGTGTGGAGTTTAGGGATAGACCTTATTGTGGGAGTCTTAGGGCTAGGCAAGCCTGGGTGGAAGAAGTGTTGGCTAAGACAGCAGAGGCCCTGCGCTGCCCTAGATTTACATTTGCCTTAAAATAGCCCTTCTTGCCTTCATTCATCCACCATCCCACCCAACCATCTATCTAACCATCCACTTATCCATCCACCCACCTATACACCCATCCACTCCCACTCATCAGTCCATCCAGCCACCATCATATACCTATCCATCCACCCACCCACTCATCCATTCACTTACTCATTTATTCATCTACTTCTTTGCTCCCTTTACTTCCCTCCCATTCATAAGTTTGAGGACACACCATGGCATCAAAGGGACCTTGGAGAAGAGTGGTCTAAGTCAAGCCAAGGCTCAGTCTCAGCCCTTCCCTTGTCAAAGAGCTCCAACTCTGGAAAGCTCTTCCTTTGAGACAAAATCAATCTCCCTCTTGTTTCCACTGTCTAGTCCCACTGCCTTCCTCCAGCCTTCTGGAGCCACAGGAATCAATCTGACTCTTCCAGGGGGCAGCCTTTGAGCCCAGTGTTTACACCTCAGGTAGCATGGGGGACAGTTTCACAAACTACGTGGACATTCTTAATAGTTATTTTTACTGTGTTCTGTTATCATGACAAGCAATAATAGTGGTGCTTCTGACAAAAAGTTCCCTTTCTTAATGTTTACATAAAAAAAGAGTTGATTTAAAGAAAATACAAGTGAATAGTACTACACTTACATGGACATGGCAATAATTACGGCGCTCCAGTGCTGTGCTGGACCATCCCACCCCAGAATCCCCTTCCTGGGCCCGTCCCCTCCACTCCTGTCACTTCACACTCTTTTGGTCACGGGTCTCACACACAGCTCCGGCTTCCTCACTATAGATTACCCACACACGGCTCCAGTCACGCGTACCCTACACTTGCATGCTGCTGCTTCTCGTCTTCACGTCCCGTCTGCACTGAGCATCTCAGATGTCCTGGAATTCCAGAACCGCCAGAGTTGTCAAAGCGAACATTTCTTAAGTATTTCCTGATGGTGTCCATTTCCCCCTTAGCCCTTAAAGAGTCTCTGCAGGAAGATATTATCTCCATTTTATAACTAAAGAAATAAAGGTATGGGAAGGTTAAATCCTGTGCCCATGGCACAGTGGTGGTAGTGGATCTAACGTTTAAGACTCAGAATGATCTCCTTCCTGTTCTGGGGAGTTCCCTCTGTGCTGGGCAATCTCCTGGCTAGGAAATGGGATTATGTAGCCGAACTTCACATTTGGTGGGCGAGGATATTGCATCTGGCCACTGGCTAGCTCCCACTTTGACCTCTGCTGTTGTATGCAAGCCTTTCATTCTTCTAGCCATCTGAATGAAGCCTTACTGTCATGTTTGAGCATGCCCTCTTGGCCCACCTCAGGCCTAACATTTTCCGAGTCTGTCCTGCCTCTCCCTATGCTCCTTCCCTCTGGTTCCAGCTTTGCCACCTCATTGTTGGACCACTGTAGGGATCTCCCCACTTCAGTCTAGTCCAGCAGTTCTCAATTTGTGGGTCACCTAAGACCAACCTGCATATTAGATATTTATATTACGATTCATAACAGTAGCAAAATTACAGTTAGGAAGTAGCAACAAAAATAATTTTATGGTTGGGGCTCACCACAACACAAGGAACTATATTAAAGGGTCGCAGCATTAGGAATGTTGATAACCACTGGTCTAGTCTATCTAAGTGTCACTTTTCATATTTATCTTCCTAAAACATAGCTTGGCACACTTTACCCTTTGCTTACAAGCTGCCATCAGCCCAAGTCACCATGGACCTTAAGTCCCAGGTGCAGCATCCTCAGAAATACAACTCTTGATCATGTTACTAGGGGCTGCTTTCATGTAAATTTCACCTGCCAGTCCAAAAACATTGTCCCCCACTAGGCAAGCTCTCCAGCAAGCACATGTCCTCCTCGTTGCTCTGACGGAGCTTGTGTTTGTTGTAGGGATGTTGCCTCACTTGACCATAGCCCAGCCATGCTGTGCTGCCTCCCCTAACCCCGCATTCAGACCCAGCTCACACCCTCACGTCCTGACCGTGAGCCCCTGGCAATTGCCTTTCCTCCCAAATCCTTAAACTGTTGGTTATTGGCAGTACTCATACGGCAAGTAGCATGTGTGAGCCTGTGTTTTCATTTCTCTCCATGATGCACACCCTGCCAGTTGCCTTGTCCATGTGTCCCTGGAGGGCAAGGGCAGTGCCCCCTACCCTCTGTAACCACAGTCTTTCCCCCTAGCACCCTCAGGGGGCAGGAGTCTCAGTGCAGGCGCTCCATGATGAAGATGCTTGATGTCCTGGTGTGTGCTGTCCATTTTAATTCGCACAGTGGGGGCAGGAGGAAGGGTTCTGCCCTGGAGATATGAAAGTGCATCATCAGCCAGGACTTGCCGTGGGCATGGGAGGGAGGCTGTGGCTAGAAAATCGACCTCAATGGAACTTGACGTCCTTCCAGTTCCATACTGGAGGATGCTATGAGTCTTCAGTCCCCAGCTCTGTGCAAGGCACCGCGCTGCGGGGAACAGAGGAAAATCATGATGTCGTTCCCACCCTTGGAGCACCCATGCTCCTGGACAGGGAAGAGAGGTCCAGGACTTGTGCTGCAATGGGAGAACCTATAAAACAGGTCATAGTGCCATAAAGGGACAGTGCAAATCAGCAGCACAAGCACACTGACCAGAGGCTCCAGTGGCCACAGAAGGGAGACCTGGAGAAGTCAGAGCAGCCCTCTGAGGCTAGGAGGGCTTGCCAGCCCTGGAGGAGTGACCACTTCCCAAGCAAGGGGCCACAGAGGCCACAGAGAGACAGATGGTCGGGGGGCAGCATCGTCACAGGAGCAAGAGAGCTTGGAGGAGACAAGGCACAGGAGGAGAGGGAAGGATTCAAGCACAGAAGTTGGGGCCTAAGAGGCGAGGAATAGGGAATCCTTCTGACTTCCTAGGGAAGGAGGTGCAGATCAGAGTGAAATTCTGGGAAAGTTCCTTGCTTAGAAATTCCTTTATCCTTTGAAGGAAGTTTGAAGGAAAAACCTCCACCAGGGAATTAAATACCAGGTCTCCATCCCTGCACCCTCCATCTGTAGGCTTTGATGCTAGGTTGCTTCCCTGTCTCCCTTCTCCCAGCCTCTTTAAGAACTAATGTGCTCCAGCGTGCGCAGCCCCATCCTATGGCCGAAAGCCCTGCATTGCAACAAGAGGCTGAGACAGAATTACACAGGCTACCCTCCAGGGGATTTGGGCTGATCTCCCTCCACCTAGTCTAAGACCATGATCTGGAATAAGCATCTCACATGCAGGCCGAGAACTAACAGGGAGAAAGAGGAGCGTTTGTCTTCCAGTGTTTATGAGCTCTGCCTTCTCCAGCTGTATGAGACTAAGCTTAGTTTAATGGGCCCAAGTGGCTGATTAGAGGTGCAAGCACTGAGCGGCCATGAAGAGATAGCAAAAAGAGCCCATACAGAAGGATGCTTCCAGACGCAAGTACTACAAAACTCAGCTCAAAATAGCTTTGACAGTAAGGAAATTTTATTTCACAAAGAGGAAGCCCAGATTAGGGTGGCATTAAAGTTGGTGAATTTTTTGGTTCAACAGGTATACCCGGGGCCTCAATTCTTCCCACCCTTTCTCTTTGCCACCCTCAGCACGTTGCTCTTATCCTCCACTAGTAGTCCTCATGGTTCTCAGATGGCTGCCACAGTGCCAGACTTCACAGCCAGGCACGGGTGTGTTGAGATAGAGGAGAGGTTACAGTGCTTTCATGTTGGTATGCCTCTTTCTCTTTTGAGTCAATGAAAACATTTATCTCTGTGCTACATTGGCAGGGCTGGGTCACGGGCTACTTCTGAAGTCAAGGGACAAAGGAGAGGAATAGGATAACTTGGCTGGTTGGACCAGCGATGGGTTCATAGCCAGTAGCCCTCCCCACGATATGGTGACCGGGTCTGACCGGGAGCAGGAAGAGGCCACAGGTATCCTTATCACCACCAGGATGTGACTCGCTGCAGCCATGGGTCCAAGCACCATCAGTGGGAATGCAGAGTGCCCTGGTCCAGATGGTCCCTGAGTAACAAATGGTTGCTTAACATTTCTGGATTTCGCACAATAATTGGATACTCAACATAGCTCCTGCTAGGCCCCAGGGCACTTCCTATTCTGACCACAGGTAAAAGGGCCCTGGGGTAATTGAAGGGTGTGAGCTGGTGGAATCCCCCTTCCTCTGGAACCACAAACAATAGGGAAAACATTACACTTAGAGTCCTGGCTCTACTACTTAGTAGCTATATGGCTTTGTGGAACATTACCTAACCTCTTTGATCAGTTTGCTCATCTATATATAACGTAACATTATTTTATCCATCATGCAGAGGTACTGTTAAGATCAGTACTAAAGTTTCCAGACTCAAACTGTTGTTAATGGCAGCCACAGTCGAGGTGGTGCAGGTAGTGCTGGTGGTCGTGATGATGGTGGGGACAGTGGAGATGGTAGTGGTAATGATAGCGGGGGTGGTGCAGGTGGTGATTGAGGTGGGGAAGATGGAGGTGGTGATAATGGTGGGGATGGTGGTGGCAGGGATGGCAGGCAGATGGGGGTTGAGAAGTTTAGGCAAGGTTATGGTCACTTGGCTGCATCTGGTAAGAGGGGGATATCCAGGTGGTGAAGGGGCAGGGATGGGAAGGGCATGAAGAGGAGCTCTGCTGAGCTAGTCTGTCTGGTTAGGATGTGCTGAGCCTTTGGTGTGATTGTAGTCCAAGGGGTTGGCCAAGGATGGAGGAGGGCTCCTGGTGGGGTCATATTGCGATAGACCTTGGAACCGTGGGAAGGAGGCTAGACTCCATTTAAGGTTAGAGGGAGCAGTTGAAGGTTTTTGAGCAGTAAACCACCTAGCTGTCAATGAGACCAGTTAGGAAGCTGCTTCAATATGCAAAAACCAAGGATGGGGGCCAGTGAGGACAGGTCATGGGATGGGACAGAAAGACAGGGTCCCAGGCCCTGGGCCAGGTGTTGTTATGATTCCTGATAGAAGGAAGGTGGTTAGTGGAGAGTTTTAAGGCCACTCTCACACCCTTTCTCCAAGGAAATCACACACTTACAAATGCCCATTGTCCCCAGGAGCAGTTCAGCCCTGGTGATTCCATCACCTTCAGCACTCCATTATCCCTAAGAAAGGTAACACCCATGAGCCCAATGAGCTCCTTGGAGAGTTCAGGCTATGGCCACACTCTGACATGGGGCTGCCCACTGACAAAAGTGCAGCCTTGTGAGGACATGATGGGCCTGGATGGAGGAGTCTGGTGGAGAACAGGCTCCTGCCCTGTGTAGGCAAGTGGCCTGCAGGGTATTTGGGCTTCCTCTCTGTTCCAGGAGGGTGACACAGGCAGTGGTATGGCAGAGGTTGATTGCTCCCTTTGGACTCCCCAGATGCTAGACACCAAATAAGGAAATCAAATAGGTTGTGCCTGCCCTGGTGGGGCAGGGTGCAGTTGGAGAAACAGCCTAGGAGGAGGCCACAGGGTGTGCTGATTGGCTGTCTCCCCACGACAGGTCAGCACAGGCACATTGCTAGGCCAGGGTTGGAGAAGAGAAGGCCCCAAGAGGGCCAAGCTGGACCAGCGCCAGAGCCAGGCAGCTGAGGCAGCCTCTCAGGCCCTGGGTCTGAGCTCCTGCACCCCCATGCTGGGGCAGCAAGGCAAAGCAGGCCTCAGGGAGGAAGACTTACATGTGTGAGATTGGTAAGTGACTAAATTACTTCCACTCTGCATCATAGGCAAGCACAGGTGACAGACCGGCTTGAGGACCTACCCAGTGAAGCTAGTGTGCTCTCCTGTCCTCAGCACTCAGGCGAATTGTTGTGTTCAAGGCTGCTTTACTCCTGGGCTATCAAATGGCTTGTCCTGCCCTTTTTCCTTTACAAGAATGTCCTGAATATGAGACCAGGCACCTTCTAAAGGAAGCCTGTGCATAACCCTCAGGAAGGGCACAATTGTGAAATCGAAACAAGTGTCCCACCTCCCTGCCCAGCCCCCTTCTTCCCAATCCAGGGGCCCTGGGCACCTGTCCACCCTCCACCACAAAAGTCTGTGCTGCTAACTTAGTGATGAACCTGTCCCTGTTAAGGTGGCAGCTGATACAGGTTCAAACTTGACCGTAGATATTTTGTCATACTAGGTGGAAATTCTTAAGGGTTAGAAAACCTTTAAGATCCAAAAGAATGTTTCTTTTTATTTTGTAGTGTGGTTGAGCATAGTTCTTAAGATAATACCTACCTTTAAGAGTCCCTACAGAACTGATCCAAAGTTATGAACAATTCAAATGAATATTCCTGAACATGATAAAATAAATACAACAAAATTTGCCATTCTGACCACTTTTAGATGTATGATTCAGCAGCATTAATTATACTCACAATGTTGTGCAGCCATCACCACTATTTCCAAAGCTTTTCATACCCAAAACAGAAGGTCTGTTTCCATTAAGTAACGATTCCCCATTCCTCCCTCCCCCAGCCCCTGCCAACCTCTCATCTACTTTCTGTCTCTATGAGTTTGCCAATTCTAGATCTTTCATATAGGTGGAATCATACAGTGTCTGTCCTTTTGTGACTGGCTTTATCCACTGAGCATGTTTTCATCATTCATCCAAATTGTTGGAGCAGGTGTGAGAGCATCATTCCCTTTGAAGGTTATTACCTCGCGGTGTGTCTAGACCACATTCGTTAGTTCACCCCTCTGTGGGTAGAAGGAAGGCTTCTCAGTGCCTGAGTCTCAGGCCCAGCAGAAACCCCAGGAGAACGGATATCCTTCAGGGCAGGATACCTCGGCCACCTTCCAGGCATACCTGGGAGTCAGCCCTCTCCTTACCTCCTTACCCTCTCCTTACCAAGGCCTGTCCGACTCAGAAGCCAGGATCCCAGTCAGCCCAGGGACAGAGAAGACTGTGCTGCAGCAGAAGGAATGCCAGCCCAGCCATCGAGAAACCCTGGTGCTTGTCAATGGATAAAACATGTAGCCTTGAACAGATCCCCTCACTTCCGTGTCACAAGGAGTTTGGAATGTGTATCCTTATTTGTCTTCCCATGTCTCACATCCGTCAGTGTCCTGAGAGGGCCATGGGGCACGTGGCGTGAGGCAGAGTGGCCCCTCCCGAGGTCCCCGTGAGGGGATGTGGGTGCACATGTGAAAGGAGACGGAGGGAGTGAAGGCTGAGTGTCGCAGCGCCTAGCCTCTCATTAGCAGTAGGCAGGAACCGCATTTAGAGGTCAGCTTGATTAGTACCTAAGTTATGAATCAGTCGGGAACACATGCGTACAACATGTAGCTTGAAGTATTACTGTGGTGTTTACTGTCTTTGCACCTTGTGCAGAGCTGGGCTGTGTGACTGGGCTCTTCACTGACTCTGGTGGAGAATTCTTGGCAGCTTCAATGGACAGACTTGCCTAAATTTAAGTGGGTACACACAGGCTCCCTGAGTATGAACTCCATGCCCCGGGTCTGTTACAGAGCAGACATAGCTGTACAGAGCACAGCGCAGGGTGGAGGGTGCTCTGCTGTGCACATGTGTGTGGCAGAAACATGCATATGTGAATATTCATGTCAGCCTCTCCAGTGCTGTCTCATCCTGGCAGAACTGTCCTGGCGTGGTTTCTGCTCACGGAGAGTCTGTTCCCATAAAGCACAAATATTAATCATCTTAATAAAGCCTCTTCTTATTACGAAATCGCTTTGTATTCATGGTGATCCTCAGAGCCACAAGGAGAGGGAGTTAGAAGAGGAGCTCTCTGTTCCATTCCAGTCCTGCAATCCAACTGTGCCTTAGGCAGAACCGCATAGTCCAGGGTCTGGCACCCTTACTTGCCACAGAGTTCTGGAGGGGCTTTGGAAGTCATCTGCTGCTTTGGAAGTGGTGGTCAAAATTCCAAGAAAAACAAAACAAAACAAAAGCACTGATCCCTCTTCTCAAATAAAATTGTATGCAGAACCCAGCACAGAAAGTCGATGGAAGTCTTCTAGACTGGTCAGTGAGCAGTAGCTATTTTTTCATGTGTGCTGTTTGTCCATGGTACATCATATTGGCTCCCTGGACTCTATGCAACTGTGTTAGGAACCTTGGACAACTCAGCACGTGGGTTAAAATGACACTGTTCTGGCTCAGAGGTGGTGGGGTATCCAAGCCCCCTACTCAGCCCTGTACCTGCTCCCAGAGCACTGGGGGGAAGCCCAGGGCTGTCTGCAGTACTGTACTGTTTAAGTCCTTTTGCAGGTGAGGAAACAGACCCAGAGAAGTAAAGCACTTGTCCAAGGACACACAGCTAGTTGGTGCTGGAACCAAAGTAATTACCATCAAAAGATTATTAAATCCCTGTCCTCTAGAAGCAGCTCATGCAGATGGAAAGGCTGGCAATGTGTACAGGAGAAGGCAAGGGGGAAATGAGGATCGCCTGTGCTCAGCAGTGTTTGATTAGCCCCATGGGTGTTCAGAAGGCATCGTGGTTCCTGGAATTCGTCCTCTCTCTCTCCACTGAACTCTTCTGAATATTTCAGACATGTGTGATACCATCGGCTTCTAGTTGCCAGTCTAAGATCTAAGAAATGAGCTGGAGAGAGTAAAGAAAGAGAGGAAATAGAAAAGAAGCATTAAAGGAAAAATAGTATTGGAAAATGCTAGAAGGAAGACAGGAGCCATCTGCAGTCATCACGTTTGCCCCGGGGATCCACCCATTATCTTAGGAGCAGGATCCACCAGGAGCCCTGAGAAACATCCATGCCAGCCCCTTTGCACCTCAGAAGCTGTGTGTCCGCGCCACCATTCCAGGGTTTATCCTCTCTTGTGAAGCTGTTCATATCTCCTCTTTCCTTTCTGACCTCAACACAGAATGGTAGGAATGGCCATCTTAGTCTGTTCGAGGTTGGCCTCTAAAGTTTTCTGGTTCCCAAGATCACAGACGGGGCCGATGTACCTGCTAGATATTTGGTGTCCTTCTTGACAAGCTCTGTGGGCACTCAGGATCCAGGAAGGCACTCAGACCTCTGGCTTCAGAATTCGGGTATGAAGAAGCCGTGAAGGATCATGTGTTCTCAATTGGAACCGAGGCACCCAGGGGTGTCATTACAAATAGTCTTTGACAAACTTTTGCTCTTCTTACTCGCCCTTAGATGTTTCTGTGGCAGTACAACCCGTGTTCAGAAGGGATCAACCCAGCTGTTTCCCTTGTTTTTCTAAGTAATTCTGCCAGGGCACTCATGCCCCTAAGGTCAGAGTGAATAATGCTGCATCACACACAGTAGACCGTCCCAGGCTTTTTAACAACAGGCAGCTGCCTCTTCTCCAGATTCTTGTCCAGATCCAGTCTCACTGGCTCCTGGACCCTTTTCAGCTCTAGCTTAGAGCCTTAAACCTCTTAGCTTGAGGAGTGCAAACCTCCCCATGTCTTTGGGATGGTGGGGATAAGGAACAATGTTCCTCCAGTCCCCAGGGAGGCAGGATGTCAGGAACAGACCTTCACACTGAAGGTCAGGAAGTCTGGTTTCCCATCCTCGGCATGTACCTCCCTCGCCTCCGTGTCTTGTCTGTGTCCTAGTGTTACGGGAGAGGAGATTAATTAGAGAATCTTTAAGATTCCTTCTGTCTCCCAGACTCTGGTTTTAAGCAGGACCCCGTAACTTCTGCTGGAGATGAATTCCCATAATGTAAAGGGGATTTGGGGGTCAAGTTTCTAGTGAAATGAACATTTAGATTGGTGTTTGTAGAGGCTATCCTTACTGAGCTGGGTTCCAGCTCCCAGGATGCTCCTTGCAGACCTTCCCTATAGGCTGAACCTCTCCTCTGACCCTATCTGTAGATCCAATCCCCAACACCTCCAGTTCAGCAAGTCAGTACCGACATCTCCATCTTCCTCCAAAACACCCCCTTCTTCCTGACATCCCTGCTGCAGTGAGAGGCGTCACTGTGCACATGGTCATCCAGATTAGAGCCCTCAGGGAGGGTGCTGTGCACACCTCTGTGTTGCCTCTTCCCTCTTCCCTCACCCATTACGTGCAAAAAGAAGCCAAAGTACATCCCTCTATCTCTGAAATCCACCAGTCCCACTGTCTCTACCTTGGCTCAAGCCTCCGTGGTCTCTGCATGGGGCACTCCTTCTCCCCTATCAGCCCTTCTCCAGCCAGTTCCAAGCTGCAGTGTACATCTGACCAGGCCATTCCCAGTCTCCTTGGAATGGAATCAGAGCATATGGGCATGGCCGCAAAGCCCCAGGTCCTCTTGTCACTGCCCAGCCCTCCAGCCCTGCTCCCTCCACACCTCTCCCATAGCCAAGTCATATCTTTGCATTTTCTGGAGCTCTTCACACCCACCTCCCCATCTCACCCCACCCCCCTAACCTTCCCTTCTGAACCACTCCTCATCCTTCAAGATGCGCTCAGAGAGCCTCACGTTGGGAAGTCCAACCATGCTTGCCTTCAGGCAATACTTACCTCTAATACCAGCACCATCTGTCTACTCACTCCCAATCGTACCAGGACATCCTTGAGGTCAGTTTCTGAGCCTTTTTTCATGGATCTCCAGCACCCAGCAAGAACATTAACGTGTTTGCGAATGCTAGAGGGAATGACTGTCATGTGGGGAAGGTTCTTCTGGGTCTCCATGTGTTATGTGTGGAGGATGTGTAGGTGTGAGGCAGATGTCACATGGCATGGATTAAACATGAGTCTTTATTGAGAAAATTTACAAAGACCAGGGGTCAATAAGAGAAGTCATTGATCCCCCTAATCCTCCCATCTCACAAAGACATGTGCCAGGTCCAAGAAGCCACTGGGCTGCAGTGAATCTGTACCCAGTGGAGGGACTCCTCTCCTGTGGCTCTTTCTTTTCACGGGGCAAGTAAATAAGGGACAGCAGCCTGTCAATGAGGGAATAACTAGACTGCTTCGCTCCAGGAAGTCTGGATTGGATATTGGCTTTTCACAGGAGTTGACGAGGAATGCCAGCTTCCCAGCAGTTAAGGCCCTTGGCACCTTTCGGAGATTACTGCTCTTTTGCCAGGTGTAGGAGGAGCTCCATGCTTAGATGCTACCTCTCCCAGAAAGCTCATTGTCTAGGTCAGGGGTATCCAACCTGTGGCCAGTAGGCCACATGCTGATTGTAGGAAGATTGTTTTTGCTGCTTATATGTGGTGTTGGATATCATTAAAAGTATGCACAGATCTTCTTTTTCTTTTTTTTTTCTCATCAGCTTTCATTAATCATTAATGTTTGTATATTTAATGTATGGCCCAAGACAACTCTTCTTCTTCTAATGTATGTCAGCAAAGAAAAAAGGTTGTACGTGCCTGGTCTAGATAATGCAGAGGGAGCTCCAGGGTCACTTTCTGACAGTGCAACTGACTGTACCACATCGATCATGAATGACTGAGTGGATGGATGGTTGGATGGATAGATGAATGGATAAGTGGACTGATGGATGTGTGAATGAGTAAATGGATGGATGTGTGAGTGCGTAGATGAATGGACGGATGGATGGGTAGATAAGTAGAGTGATGGATGTGTGGAACAGTAAATGGATGGATAAGTGATGGATAGATGGATAGATGGGCAGATAAATGAAAGTGTGAAAGCAGCTACCACATATGTGAATACTTGAAAGCACCTGGCACTTAGTGGACATCCAACTTGTGTTTGTTTCCTTTTCCTTTTCTTACTTTTTCAACCCAGCTCTAACTTTCTGAGAATACAGAAGGAGGTGGCCCTGTCTGCTGGTGCCGAGTCAGGAAAGCTTTGCACTGTCACGGGATGGAGAGAGGAGACAGGGTCTCATGGCTGTTTGATAGCCCCTCTCCTCCCCTACCCACAAGCATTCTCAGGTTCCCTTGTGCCTTTTGTCACATTATCCCCTTCAGTACTGCCCTGATATACATTTTAATTCAATATCACCTGACTTTAAAAGAAGCCTCCTACCCACTGTGATTTGTTCTTGGGCCATGACCCAAGGTGGACCCTACATCCCCAGACCAACTTTATGGGACTAAAACAAGCAGGAAGGAAAGGACGAGCATGCCTCTGACACACTGGTTAAATCTGAGCCCTGCTGTCTGTCCCACTGTCTCTGCCTGATCTGGGCCTTCACAGCACATGGGCTGGTGGTTCTTAAACCCTAGGATGCTTCAGAAACACCCAAGAATTGTTTGCACTGTACATTTCCAGGCTGTATAGCCCAGAGGCCTACTTCAGTAGGTCTGGGTAGGGCCCAGAATTCTGCAGTTTTTAATGTTGCATCCTCAGACCCCTTCACAGTGAGGCCAGCCAGCGTTCCCTAAACGACGGGAGCCTGGGAAACAGTGAACAGGTGCTCAGGGGACTGGTGTGCCCACCTCTCCCTCCAGAGCTTCCTGTGGGCTTTCAACACCCCAGCCTGGGAGCACCCTCCCAGCAGGTGAGGCAGGGGAAGCTGGGCCTTAGAGGGCAGCGGCCATCCCTAGCACCCCACACTACTGTTCCCACGTGCACACACTACAGCTCCTCCTGCCCCAGCAGAGCAGGGGAAGACAGGTCTAGGGGTTCTGAGCCAAGTGTCTGCTGGGGCTATGGGCAGGCCTGCAATGCCTTGGTGGAGCTGCGCCTGAATATCGTGTGGACAGTGTGGACAAGTGTTTTGTGGCTCCGCTGAGAGATGCCTGAGGTTCCTGCAGAGGCGAGCAGTGGAGCATGAAGGCATCCAGGCAGCCTGCGCCTGGCGGGCCCGTTAAGGCCTGCACTTGGGATGGGTGTGTGGGAGGAAGCAATTAGTGGCAGGGAAGAGAGTGAATCAGCGTGGAGTCGGCTTGCTCTAATTGAGCAGCAAGTTTGTCCTGTGAGGCGTGGGCTCCCAGGGACAGACGTGGTGTCCTTCAGTGTAAAGCCCTTCTTCAAGGTGGTGGGGGAGGAAAAAGGTGACCTTCCAGCCCTAGAGGAAAGAATATCGGGCCTTTTCTACTCTCCACCCCACCCAGTGCCCACCTCTATCCTAAAAATGCCAGTTTTTCTCTATGGACCTGGCCTATGTCTTTGGACAAAGTTTATTTTCTCAAGAAAGAAATTTCACATTTCTGGATCCGCGTACGTGAGCAGATTGCTTTCATTTGGATTGCTCTTAAAAGAGCCTCAGTGTCGCGCTTCTTTGCAACTGTGTCTTTGCTCTGTTATTAGGACTTGGGAGAACTCAGCCAGTCCCCTTCCCAAGCCCGAGTCTGCTGCCGTCAGGGTGTGTTCCCACAGAATCATGGCACGGTTTCCCTGGGGTTCTGCCTTACCCCTTTCTCCATGTCTGTCTGTATTCTGGCATTGTTTCCCTTTAGGTTAAGACATTTTGAGTTCTCTTCTGGGAAGGTACCAACAAATGTTAACTGGTAAACTGAATCAAATGTTTTGAAATGTGTAATTTTTCTACCACCCTAATATTAAATTTTAGCAGAGAACCTTCAAAAACAAAAGAGTGGGCATGGTGTCTCATGCCTGTAATCCTAGCACTCTGAGAGACTGAAGTGGTCAGATTGCCTGAGCTCAGGACTTCGAGACCAGCCTGAGCAACAAAGAGACCCCCATCTCTAAAAAAAATGGCCAGGCATTGTGGCGGGCACCTGTAGTCCCAGCTACTTGGGAGACTGAGGCAAGAGAATCACTTAAGCCCAAGAGTTGGAGGTTGCTGTGAGCTGTGATAGCACAGCACTACCAAGGACTCTGTCTCAAAAAAAAAAAGAAAAAGAAAAAAAGAAAAGAAAGAAAGAAAGAAAGAAAAAAAAGAATTCTGCAATCCCCAGTGGACTGGTACAGTAATAGTGGACCAGGTCTCAGAGTTGCTTATTTGGCTTAGGATTCCCCATACCCCAGGTCCCACCCCAGAGGCGACAGCATTCTCTCCCACCTGTCTGTGAGACCTGCTAGTTCAGACCTTTCCAAATCCCCAACCTAATTATTTCTTTTTCTCTCTTGTCTATTTTTGTTTCCTAGGAACGAGTGGAATATCTCTTTCTCATAATTTTTACTGTGGAAGCATTTTTAAAAGTAATAGCATATGGACTTCTCTTTCACCCTAACGCTTACCTCCGCAACGGTTGGAATTTACTAGATTTTATAATTGTGGTTGTAGGGTAAGTATGACTGCCTTTCTCTTTCCCCTCACTATACCAGTACCCACTTCTGCTTCCTTCTGAATTTATGTCTCTTTTTGATTTGGTCCTAACAGTGTTGGGCTTCAGACAAGATGAAAAGATTTGCTAAAACTTGCTTTGAATTCAGACTTTCTCCAAAGGGAGAAGAACTGTGACCTAGAGCATCCCCCACTGCTACTTCCACAGGGGCACGCACATGTGCATTCACACACACACCCACACACACGAGCAAATACCCACACAGACACACACAGACATGCACACAAGAAAACACACACGTACAACCACACGCAGACACTGTGCACACAGTCACATGCAGGCACACACACCCCCACACACACGAGCAAATACCCACACAGACACACACAAACATGCACACAAGAAAACACACACGCACAACCACACACAGACACTGTACACACAGTCACATGCAGGCACACACACACACGTACACACACGAGCAAATACCCACACAGACACAAACATGCACACAAGAAAACACACACGCACAACCACACGCAGACACTGTGCACACAGTCACATGCAGGCATACAAACACACGTACACACATGAGCAAATACCCACACAGACACACAAACATGCACACAAGAAAACACACATGCACAACCACACGCAGACACTGTGCACACAGTCACATGCAGGCACACACACAGACACACACGAGCAAATACCCACACAGACACACACAAACATGCACACAAGAAAACACACACGCACAACCACACGCAGACACTGTACACACAGTCACATGCAGGCACACAAACACACGTACACACACGAGCAAATACCCCTGCATAAACATACACACGTGCACACATGCACACACACACATCCACAAATACACAGTCATGTACACACAATCATACAAACACACACATTGACATATACAAGTGCACAATCACACATGCACAAACACCTGTGCACACACATGCACTCAGAATCGAATTTGAGTGCTCCTCTATGCTTAAGGATTTTCCTGTCATCCCTGACCCACTGGCCCTGCAGTTGCTCTGAACGGCTTCCCTGCTACATCACTGAGCAGTCAGGGGCAGTTGCCTGTGGGTGTGGGTGAGAGTAGGTACATGCAGAGCTGCCTGGCTGTGCTTATGCCTACACAATGCTCGTACTTCAGGCCCTGTCCCCATCCTCACTGCTACAGTGGGCCTAGTTCTGTGCCCCCTCCCCCAAAACCAAGCTGCTCAAGACAGGTGGGTGAGGAGAGAACAGGGAACCATGAGAGGGCAAGGCTATAGGTAACCAAACCCCGACCAAGCACACCTTCCCCCAAACACCCTGCTCCACTTGAGTGTAAGATGAGGCAGAGTCAATCTAGGCTTACTTAAAAATGCAATATAAAGCATCTCAAATAAAATGCAGAAATAAATATCTCCTTATGAAGAAATTAAGAACATCGCAAAAAGATTCTCCATTAAACAAGTGTACATATGCTAAGTGCAATATAGTTTATGAAAACACAGTTGATGAAATTCCAACAGCTCCTCTGCATTGTAAGGGAGGACACCTTTGCCAGCAGATCCTACGTCGAGAACATGTGAGCTGCTTTGGGCTGATCCCTCCTTACTTTGAGCCCAGCAGGTGCTCAAGTGGTGGCCACCTGTGCTTATACTCCCTTGCGGTCCAGATAGTCATTCGGTCCAGATAGTCATTCGGTATCAAGGTCAGAATGTCAGGAGGCTCTTATCCCAGGGACTATTTTTGGTGAGTCGTTTATGCCACCCCAGCAAGAGGCACAGGCTACTGTGGGCTTCTGCAGAACACTCCCTTCTCACTGTCTCATGGGAGTGCCTGGTCTTTACTGCAGGAAATAACACAGGAGCACATCAAGATCATTTACAAGTGATTTCCTTGTCTCTGGCCATCTGGATGGCTCATATGGGCTGTTTGGAGCTACGTTAGGATTTTTCTTTGTTGCCTTATTTCGCCTGGCCAGTAAATGACGCACTTTGGCCACATGAACATCAGGGATATTTGGGTGACGTGATCTTAGGAGCACTAAGGTTATTAGCGTTGTTAGCCTATTAACTGGGTATTGATCTGCCTCAGAGCACTCAGAGTGTACCTGCAGCTATCTGGGAGATTGTGCTCCTTCTGTTCATGCCGGAATAAATAAAGAGGGACTAAACAAATGCCTTGAATTAACTCAGTAAACCGCAGCAAAGGTCCTTAAGGTTTGCTACTCCAAAGGCCCTTAAATCCTTTTTAAACTCAGCGTCTTTCTCAAGGCCTCAGTCTCCTGGGAGCCTTTGGCACAGGCATAGGAGAAAGGCTCAGGAATGAGATCTGATGCTTCTGGGATCAATGGACAGATGAAGGTGACTTGTAGGGACACATTTTGTTTAGGCAAAGACCCTACATTTTGGAATGAGTTGGAGTTGGCGGTATGTGCTCTGCCCCCTTGGTGGCCTTCACTGAAGCACAGGCGGTAGAGGCAGGAGCACAGGGTGGACACCACGCAGGGGCCCCAGGAGGGAGGGCCCTGAGAGGGGCTGCTTGCCCCAGTTGCACCAAGGAGCCTTGCTCAGCACAGCCTGTCTGATCTCAATTCACACTTTCTGCCGCTCTCCCCATGACCACAGGGGCAGACATTTTAGGAGACCAGCCTAGATGCCAGTCACATCTCTCTGGGGTCTAGGCTAGGGAGCTGACAAAGAGAGAGGAGCATCCAGATTTGGCACTCCTCTAAAAGATATTTTTGTTTGAATTTTTTTTTAAGAGGCAGGATCTTGCTCCATTTCCCAGGCTGAAGTGTGGCGGCATCATCATAGTCCACTGTCACCTTGAATTCCTGGGCTCCAGTGATCCTCCCAGCTTGGCCTCCCAAGTAGCTGAGACTACAGGCAAGCACCAGAATGCCCAGCTCATTTTTCTATTTTTGCTAGAGATGAGGTCTCACTTTTGCTCAAGCTGGTCTCAAACTCTTGAGCTCAAGGTGATTCTTGCCCTGGATTACAGGCGTTAGCCACTCCACCTGATTACCTGATCATGTTGGTTTTCTAAGCCACAGAGGTTATGATGCTCAGCATGTAGTTCTCCGTGACCCTTTGCAGTTTTTTCCCATTGATCTCCTACTTGGCCATTTTTGGTACCTCATATCTCTTCTCCAGGGATGTTGGTCCTACGGGCTGTCCAACCAGTCTTAATCTCAGCCCATCTTTCTAATCAGAAAACTGATCTGCCATCCCCAGAGGGCATAGCTCACCACCTCCTCTTCATCATGCCTTTTTTTTATGCCCTATTTTCAATATTAAATGGGTATGCCTCTGCCTTCTTTGTGTCCTTTAGGAAAGATTAGCTTTTCTCAGCCCCTCCTCTGTAGCTAGTTAGGGGAAAGTTCCTTCTGGCCTCATGCAAATCAGAGAGGAGCCTGCCTTGCCCTGGAGGCAGGTGGGCTGGCCTGCCTGCTGCTTGAGTGCCAGACTGAGCCCCTGCCATTCTGGTAGCGTGGGACAAGTAGCATGTCCTTCCTAAGGCTGAGATGTCTCTGAGGTATGATGGAAGGTGGGGCAGCTGCGTGATGTGGAGGGACGACGGTGGCCTCTGAGCGCCTCTCCCATCCCACCCCAGAACCCCAGAATCCTCAGTGGATCCCTGCTCAGGAGATCCCATCCAACCAGCAAGGCTGTGCTGTGTCCCTGCCTCCGTCACAGTGTCGAGGCCCTGCCTTTCTCATGCTCGGGGGCCCTCCAGCGCCGCACTGTTCTCTCCTAAAGACTCTGCTGCCCGCTGCAGATCTGCCAGACTCACGTCCTGGAGCTCTCCCCAGTGTAACAGCCACTCGCAGCCGGGCCCTGAGGAAGCCTGAGCTGTTTTCACCTTCACAGCACCTCCCTGAGGAGAAACACGGCTGGCCACTACAAGCCGAGACCTCTCCTACACTTATTTCTGAATTTTCTACTCCTCCAAAATTAAAAGCAGGTCCTTAATAAAGTTTCAAGTTGGGGCAGGGGTTCAAAGAGAAGAAAATTTTTCAATCTCCACTCCTTTCACTGAATAATATTTTGTGAACATCTTGTACTCTGATAAGCATTTTGCTTTCTTCCAGGAAATACTGGGAACAAAATCTGGTTTGGATTTGGAATGTTGTTTTACAAATTTGCAGACTGGTCTTCATTTCCTCAGGTTTCTAGACTTGAGTGGAAAAAACATTTCCCTTGTGGAGAAAGGCTCCCGCTCCCCCACCCTGACAACTTCTGCCCGGGCTTTGAGACATCCCCAGCGAACACACAAAACCATCAAGCTGCCAAGCTGAGGAGAAAGACTCACAGAGCTGAGGGGGACTGTAGGAGTGGTCTGGCCAGGGTCGTGAGACTTCTGTTAGCTTTAGAATCCAGTGTTCAAAGTCCTACTCAGGGATCCAGTCCCTAGGACAGATAAAAGGGAGGCTGCTCTGTTAAATCCAAGGCCGAGGAACTCAAACCCCTGCGAATCAGCTCCAGCCTCGCTGCTTCCATGAGCATAGTTTGAAAATCCTTCATCTAGACCATGGCTCGGCCCTGCCTGGATCTGACCTTCTACCAGGCTAAGCCCCCAGCTGCAGCCTCCCACCCCACCCCCAGGTCCAGTTCCCTGGGGCATATGTCACTTAAGGTCCTCAAGCCTATTGCTCAAGAACCTAAGTCACCCTGGCTCAGCTGAGGTCTGATCTGAGGACCCACTTCTGATACCTGGGCTTCCTCATGGCTCCCAGACCCCACTAATGAAGAGATTCAACCCAGCACGGACTGTGCTCTCCTGACAGTGCCTTGGTAGCATCATCCTGGGTATAAAGGACAGAAATTGCCACTACATGCCTTTTCCCTATATTTCTTAGTTACCACAAAAAGCCCAGGACTCCTGTGACTCTGTGCACCCCTGATCTAACCCTTCTCTTCTGCAACCTTTCCAGGGTGCCTTCTGTTCCCCCATGGCCCATTGCCTTTTTGTAAAGGGCCAGGTGCTGATTTCCATCTTGTGAGCCAAACATGTTCCACCTACTCAACTGAGCCCTGCTCCAGGAAAGCAGCAGTGTGTAAATGAGGGGGGTGTAACTGAATTCCAGTGAAACTTTATTTACACAACAGGTAGCCCACCCCTTCCCTCTCTGAGGGCACAGCTTCCCTGCAGCTGTCAGAAGGCCGCCACTTCCTCTCTCAGATGCCTGGAGGTCCCTGCCTGGCCTTATTGCCACATTCAGACCACTGTCCCTTCCCTCCCCAGCCCCCAGTTTTGCCGTTTGCGTCATCAGACCTCTACCCCTACCTCTTGGTATCGCAGCCCTTGGTACGTCAGTGAGTCATTGCTCCTCGTGTCTTGAGGACTTCAGCTCTTGGCTCCAACCTGTTCTGACACACACTGCTCCTCCCTCTTCCCTCTGATAGCTTCTTGGTTCCTGGATATCGTCTTCTCCAGGGAGCCTCTCTCAGCCGCCCACTCCCCTGGCCGTGGCTGGCATCCCTGTTGTAGCTGGTAACTGTGCCTAAATCCAAATTAAGCATCCTACTCTCTAACCAGCACAACCATCTTTCCAGCCTACACCCCCCACACCCCCAGCTCCACAACCGCCTCATCCTGCTGCTTTCTCTCCCTCCCCTGCCGTCGGGTCCCCGCTCCTTCTGGCGAGCTCGGATGCGTGCACCACCGTTACACGCTCTGGTGTTACACGCGGCTTCCTTGTTCCTCTCTTCATGTCTCTTGCATACCTGGAAGAACACCAGCTGCCCCCCACCAAATCCAACTGGATGGAGATATATTTAGTCAAGAAATACACAAAGCTGAGCAGCGTCTCACTTCACATTCAGAACCACCAACCTCGAGGAGCCCCTTGGTGACACCTGTCCCCTGTCCATTTGCTCTTCTATTCCTCAGATGATTCTTTATACCTTTGCCTCATTCCTCAAACTTCCAGTGCCCCTCCCCTTCCATGCCTCAGCTGATGACCTTGCTGCCTGCTTCCCTGAGAAAACACGTGTAGCCAGAAGGGAACTTTCATATGTCCCCACAACCACATCTTCCTCCCTGAACTGACAGACAGCCCCTGTGTAAGGACAATGCCCTCAGTGTGCATTGAGTCCCTTCTTGCCTGATGAAGATTGATCCTTCTGGTAATTGTTCCTCTGGTTTCTGCATCTTCAAACTTCCTGTCTCTGGTAGGTGGTTCCTGTCGCATATAAACACACTGTAGTATCCTCCACTTACAAACAAAACTCTCTTAATGCCACACCCACTTCTGGTAACCACCTTTTTTTCTCTGCTCATGTAACAGCCAAATTCCTCAAAGGAGTTATCTATACAGAAGCCACATGTGGCCATTCAGTGCTTGAAAGGTGGCTAATCTGAATTGAGATATGCTGTGTGTATACAATATACCGCGTGCTTCCAAGGTTGGATCCAAAACAAAAGAACGACAAGCATCTCATGAATAAAATTTTGTATTACATGTTCAGATGATAATATTTTGGCTATGTTGGGTTAATTAACATCACCACATTATTTTCACCTATTCATTTTTGCTTCTTCAATGTGGCTATGAGCAAAGTTAAATGGCACATGTGGCTCACGTTGGTAGCTTACATCACGTTTCTATTGGAGGGGGCTGTCTAGTCTCACTTTCTCTGGCCTCTCTTTCTCTCTTGAACCTTGGTCCCCGTTGCTCCACCAACACAGATGTTTTCAGGTCCTGATGGTCTTCATGTCCTTAAATCCAACTGCGTCTCTGCAGCGTCTTTACACCATTGCCCTCAAGCTGGCCGCTCCCTCCATTCTCTTCATCCCTCCTGCTCCACAGGCCGCCCCTCATCAGGCTGGATCCTCCTCTCTTTGCTTCCCAACATGGGGGCACCCCAAGGCCCAGTCTTTTTACCTCCTTTCCTTCTGTGCTAGCCTCCTAGGGATTTAACTTTAAATACAATCTATTCAACTACCCAGTTTTTGTCTCCAGCACAGAGCTTCCCCCAACTCCAGGTACAAAAGAGCCAACTCAGGATACCCATCAGATGTCCAATCAACTCCAACTCAAGAAGGCTTGCAGTAGAACCCTCAACATCCATTGCACCTGATCTCACCCCAAAACTGTGGGAATCTTCCCTGCTTCCTCTCTGCAGCTCACACTGCACATTAGCCCATCAGCTTGTTCCATCACTCTGTCGTGAGACAAATCCAGTACCTGACTTCTACTCTCTACCTCCACCTGGACTAAGTCACCAAGGGCCCCCGCTGGGTCACTGCAGCAGCTTGCCTCTGGCTATGCCCCACAACGTCAGAGCAATTCTTTTGAAACTAGTCAGAGCACATCACTGTCCTGGTCAGTATCCCCTATGCTGCCATCTTACAGGTGCTTGGTGAGGTCCTCTCCAGTCACCTGTTCCATCATTCCCCCCTTTCCTGCCCTGCTGCAGCCAACTGTCCCTCTAAC
Source organism: Loris lydekkerianus (assembly GCA_963574355.1). Taxonomy (NCBI): domain Eukaryota; kingdom Metazoa; phylum Chordata; class Mammalia; order Primates; family Lorisidae; genus Loris; species Loris lydekkerianus. The sequence goes on from CAUYPK010157087.1 coordinate 37,320, forward strand.
ACCCAGCATGCTCTTCCCTCGGCCCTGATACCACCTGCCTCCTCTGCACATAGTAGTCCCCAGAAGGCCACTTGTCCCTCCCTTGCTTCCTGTAGGTCTCTCTCTGCTCAAATGTCCCAACCTCCTCCCAGAGACAGGATGACCTCCGCCTGTCTCTGCAGAGCCCCTCTCTACACATCCTTCTCAGCACTTGTCACTCTGACTGCGTGGTATCTATTCACTTATTGCTGAGTTTATTGTCTGTCTCCCCCCACGAATGTAAATTCCACGCCAGTAAGGACTTTTTTCATGTGGCCACAGTGTCTAGATCAGTGCCTGGCACATACTAGGTGTCCATATTTGTTAGAGGAGTGAATATACCAGCGCAGACCCAAGGTGGCACAGTGAAATCCCCACATAGCAGTCACATCCCTCGTGTGGTTCTGCTCCACTAGAGCCTTTTTTATTCAACCAACTGGCCATCCATTCATTCGTTCAGCATATGTCTCCTGAGTGGCCATCATGTGCCAGCACAAAGTGAGTTTCTCTGGGCTCATTATTTGTGCCCAGGAACAAATCAGAGAGAAGGGGGATTGTTAGGAAGGAGGTAAGTGGGGAGGGAGAGGATGTGGCTGCTGACACCTGTGGGAGGTGAGCCAGGATGCCATGGAGGGGAGAGGGGCACTGACGGCAAATACCTGCTTCTTACGTCTTATCTGGCTCATGTAAAGCCAGAAGAGATCCCACACCTTTGTGACAGCAAGGGCCTGCTCCTCCCCTCACTCAGACCTCTCTGGCTGGGGTCACACCTTGGGCATGAGTGAGACGCACATTGACAAATGGTCAACCTAACCATTTGTCTACCCTCCTGTGGCCACTCCTGTGCTGGAGACACCTGCAAACTTCTGGTGCAGGCTTCTTTGAGAGATCAGAGCCCCTTGGGCAGTGAAACATGATCCTGATAGCTCCTTCTCTCCTTCCTCTCTTCCAGGCTTTTTAGTGCAATTTTAGAACAAGCAACCAAAGCAGACGGGGCAAACGCTCTAGGAGGGAAAGGGGCTGGATTCGACGTGAAGGCGCTGAGGGCCTTCCGTGTGCTGCGCCCTTTGCGGCTGGTGTCTGGTGTCCCGAGTAAGTAAAGCCATTATTCTTGTTTACAGCGTTATCTTGTCACCACCTTCTGCTTCCTTTGCTGAGCTGCCAAGGGCACTTTGCAAAAGAACCTGATTCATATGAATAGAGGGTTTTTATAAATGAGTTTCTTCAATTTAAAGAATCTGATTCTGATGTAAGTACCTTAAAACACACAGTAGTCCCAGCCCTTTCAACTCCAGGAGAAAGTGCAAAGCAGTGAGTGACACAGTCAAATGAAGGCAGGTGCACCAAGGAAACATCCCATGGCCCTCTAAGCAGCCCTGCAAGGCCCTGGCTAGAATTTACATGTGTCTACAGAGAAGAGCCAGGTGAGCAAGGTGGATTAATTCCCAAGGTGCCAGGATATTTTAGCCAATAAGATTATTTCTACTTTCTATATTTTTCCAAAGAATAATCAGGAAAGCATCAGTATGTGTTCTAAAAGTTTTATTTTACCATTTCTCCCATCCCTTGCCTCCTTTCATGTCAAACAAGGCATCCCAGGCCTCAGGGGCCCTATTTAGGGACACGAAGCCTGTCACTGTAAGAACTGGTCTCTCTCAAGAAAGTGCTGAGCTCTCCGAATCAGAGGAGGGCTTTAGACAGGTATTACCTATCTAGACATCAGTCATGTAGATGACTCTCTTTCTGTCACTCTTTTGAAGCCTGGCTCATTATGGACACACCCAGGCCACTGAACGCTGTGGCTTTGTGCACATTGCATCTGCCCCAGCAAACCCCAGCCCAGGGTGCTCCTGGGGGCTAAGTCAGCTTTAAGGGAACTCCTGCACCTTTGAATTCCACTTGTGGTATCTGAGAACAATTCTGGACTTGTTTAGTTCAGCTCCATCAGATTTCTGGGCTGGCCCCTAACTCAAGATATAGGAAACTACTAAAAGTTGGATGGAACCAGTGGAGCCTGGAGATGTGGCAAGGGAGGGGGAGATGGGTACCCTGAACACACAGCCTCTCTTCTAAACATACCTTGCACTGAACACTGAGCCACATGTGTGCTGTTGGTGGTATCTGTTAGAGCCATAAAACCATAGAAATGTGAAAACCATTTGTTAACCTTGTCATTTCTTATCATACAAGCATAGAATAGTGGAAACCTCTTCCTATAACTTTAATTAACTAGCTGTAGAGCCAGAACTAGAACTGAGTCTCCTGAACTCTAGACTAATTCTTTCCTACCATATAGCACCACCTGCTTTCAAGAATTAAGGAGTATAGGCTCGGTGCCTGTAGCTCAGCAGGTAAGGCGCCAGCCACATACACTGGAGCTGGCAGGTTCGAATCCAGCTTGGGCCTGCCAAACAACAATGACAATTACAACCAAAAAATAGCTGGGTGTTGTGGAGGGTGCCTGTAGTCCCAGCTACTTGAGAGGCAGAGGCAAGAGAATTGCTTAAGCCCAAGAGTTTGAGGTTGCTGTGAGCTGTGACGCCACAGCACTCTACCCAGGGTGACAGCTTGAGACTCTGTCTCAAAAAAAAAAAAAAAAAAAAGAATTAAAGAGTATATAACTCTGTATTGTCTTAGATTTTTACAAAGATTGCCTGTCTCCTCAGCTACATTATAAGCCCCTCAAAGCCCAGAACTATGCCTTATATTGCCTCTGATTCCTGCACAAAACCTAGATAAGTCTCTAAATAAGGTGGGAGAATTTACTGAATAAATGAAGTCAGAGAATTGACTGTTTTCTCTGCAGTATGACTCCCTGGACAAAGCTTGTCTTAGGCTCAGGAGGAACACAGAGCTAAGCCCCTCAAGCTCACTTAAAGCAGACTTTTTGCACTTGGCCTTAGCTATTTTGAGGTAATTAGGAATAGACCCAAGTCTATTATTTGGATTTTCTTGATCAATTAGCCATAACTCAGTAAGCCAAAACCAGGAAGTAGGAAGGAGGGCGAGAAATACTTTCCATGGGACTTTTAAGGATCTTAGAATGGAACTACCAATGTGCCGGTGATAGGGATTAGGGTTTAATTCCAGACTTCAGCCAAGAAAGCTACAGTGGCCATGACAGATCTTACCCTGTCAGGTGTGTGCTTTTTATTAGGTGTACTGGGACATATCACAGAGAGTACACATGGTCCTTTCCCTTGAGGTATTTCACCATCTGATACAAGGGTGAATTGGCCAGCTTTTGCTACAGAACAAACAATCCCAAGCTCTCGGTGGCCTTCAACCGGAACCTTTTATACCTGCACACCTGGCTCATGGTGCATGAGAATCTTGGGCAGCTGTAGCTCTTCTGCACTCAGCTGGGCTTGGCTTCCCCAAGTTCTGCATGTCATCCAATTCCAGAACTGAGCCTTGGTCACAGATGCAGCACCATGTAGGCCACACAGTCCTGGCAGCAGAGGGCAGGTGCTCATAAAAGGGGCATAGAGCCAAACCATGCTAGCAAGTGAAGGTCTTTGCTTACAGACGGCTGTATCATAGCTGCTGTCATCCCACTGGCCAGAGCAAGCCTGTGTCTGCCCTCAAAGGTCATGGAACAAAGAAGTGTGTTGTATCTACAGAGGAGCATGAATGAGTAATTGTGAGGAAATAGTACAGGGTGACACAAAGAGACTGAGGAGATTGTTATCAACAGAAGTAGCTGCAGTAATTGCTCTAGTACAGAGATTCTTAATTAGAGATGAATATGGTCGAGAGCCACTCACACACCAATGCATTAAAAGGGAGAATTAGATTAGATAGAGCAGCTCGGGCTCCGCTGCGGAAGAAACTTCCCAAAGAAGGAGCCCTGTCTCCATCTGCACCTGACTACTGGTAGAACTGTGGTCATAGGCAAGAGGTGACCCTGCCTGGAATTCCCTGTTCAGAAAGATGAAGACCTGACAATACCTCAGAGTCAAGGCCCTCATGTTACCTGCCGTGCAGTTCAGGAAGATATTTTTGCCTTTAGAGACAGTGACGATTGTGGGCAGCCTCGCGGGTAGCTCTGTGCTTATAGTAGGTCCAACAATTATATCTCAGTTTCTGCAGGTCACCAATAAAAAGAGCATAGCTCTTCTTGAAGCCTAAGGAAAGGGCTTGTCCAGCCTTTCCCCCTTTCTCACTGGAATAGTGTCCATGTAGTTCTGAAATAGTGAAGAATGTGGATCTAGGTGAAGAGGCACACTATGCTAGTTTGGTTGACGTCATCTACGAAATGTCAGCAGTGCTACCTATGATTACAAACCTAAATGAATCCCTCGTTCTTCCACTTCTCATGTAGCCTTGGGTTGTAGACAGTGGCACTTCTCGAAAGAGTTCCCTCTCCTATCGTCTTCAATTCTTGTCCTCCCATTCTCTCGTGAACGCTCTCTGCTCAGGCGTTCCCTCCCCTGACTGCACCAGACATCTCCTGCCCACACCATCAGTGATCACCATGTTACTGGATCCACTGGTCGGTTCCTCAGTGTTGTTTTACTGATCTCTCTGCAGCACTGGATATAGCTGATCATCCCTTAACTTTGAACCACCATTGTCCCTTGCCTTCTGGGACTGTTCTTTCTTACTTCTGTCCTTACTTCACTTGCTTTTCCTTCTGGAATCTTTGTCTGACTTCCTTGCTCGTCTTCCCACTGCTTAGCATTGGAGAGCTCAATCCTCAGATCTGTTCTCTGCACTCCTGTCCCACCTCAGAGCATTAAATATCATCTCTATTCTAATCAGTACCATTTCATAGATGACATTACCCAAACTTAGCAGGCCAGGCCCTTCCCCTAAGCACCAGATTTGTATACCTCACTGCCTACTCCATTGCTTTCCTCTCTGGATAGCTATTAAGGATCTTGAACTTGGCATATCCATAGCAACACTCCAAGCCTTTCCAAAGTCTTTCCCTTCTCAGTTATTGTCAGCCTCATCCTTCTAGCTTCTTGGGCCAAAAATCTTGGACTTATTTCTTGTTCTCACTCAAACCATAATGTCCTTCAGAAAGTCCTATATGCTTGATTGTTAAACCATATCAAGAATATGACTGTTTTTTACCATGTCACACTGACCCTGGTGCTGGTCACTGTCCCCTCTCACCTGGAGATTATAGCAGCCTCCTGCAGGAGTCTCTGCCTGTGCCCTGGCCACAGCCTAGGCCTAACTCTGCTGCCAAGTAGTCCTCTTAAAATCCAAGTCAGGTCAGGTCCCTGTCCTGCTCAGTGGCATCCACAACTTGCCTAACTCCCCCTGAGTGAGAGCCACAGTCCCAGGATCCCACCTACCCTCCCCTCTGACCTCACTTCCCTCCTACTCTTTCTGCAATATTCCAAACTCCCGCCACTGTGGGTCCAGGCACACACACCCCTTCTGACTGGATCATCCTCTGTCTGTTCCCCACACTCACCGTGCATGCCTGCCCAGCCCCTGTGGCCTCCGCCAAGACTCCATCCTACACCATCCCCACAGGCCCTCCTCTCTTCTGCACCCCTCCTGGGCTCTGTCTCCCACCTGTCATGCTGTATGTTTACTTTTTCATTGCTCTGTTGCAATGAATGTAACCTCCATGAAGGCGACAGTTTTGTTAGTTTTGTTCAGAGCGTTCAGCATCTACGATGATGACAGATAAGTATCTATAGAATGAATGGACATCATCACACAGACCCTCATGGCTGAGCTGCACAACTACGTGTGGCAGGTACTAAGAATTGGCTAGATCATAACATGATGCTAATGCTAAAAGCCCTTCACTTACATGCACCTCCATTAGCCTTTCCAAAGGGCCTTCTCTTCCTCTGTCTTACTTGCTCTTCATGACAATTGTGAGATGTGTACACAGGTGATATGCAGACACATGAGCTTTTTTTTGTAACAAATAGGTAAATTGGGCGGTTTTTTGAGTTCTACAACTCTAAACCAGTAGTGTTAGTGGCCCCAAAAGTTGCTATTATTTTTAAATGCCCATATATGTACTAAATGTCATTGTAATCTTATGATTCTAGGTTATGGAAAAAGAGAAATGATTGTAAGAGTACAAGTCCATGAATCATTTATCAATTTGTTCCACAATATCTACTGAACACTTACTTTATGTGGGATTTTGCTAGCCTGATATTCTAGCAGATACAGAAGTGAGTCAGATGCTAAGTGTGTTCTCAAAGAGCTTGAAATTTAGTAGAAGGAGAAAAATCTCATAAAAACCATTGTATGGAATAAACATTGGAGATGCTAAAAAAAGTGTTGAAGTAAGATGTGGTGAATTCTGTTTCAGGTGTGTTTTGGAGATGCCATACTGTGGGAGGGGGATAGAGAATCAGGGAAGCCTTCTTGGTAGAGGTGGCATTTGGGATAGAACTTGAAAGAGGAGTGAGGGGAGGCATTCCAGGAAATTATGGAAAGGAAGGGGCATGATCATGGCCCTGGACATGCACACAGTGAGGCTTCAAGGCTTAGGGGCTGATCACTGTATGTATATAAAAATCAGATTGACTCTTTCAATGAAATTCTGTGTCATTGCAAGATTTGGTCATTTGTCTTCCTACACGCTCTTTTACAATAGCAGAAATCAGTTCCCACTGCTTATAGGGCATGCACCCTCCCACAGCAGAAGTGCTGTGAAGCTGCATATTGTACCCAAGGATAAGCCATATGGAACAATAAACATCACACAATGAATGTGAACAATAAATATGAAGAGTTGTGATTAAATATTTGTAGCGCATATTCAAGGAATATGTTTGTCTGTGAAGCAAAAAGCAAGGGGTCATTTCCTCCCTTCCATATAATCCCATATGCTCTTCTGAAGAACTTCCTGGAGTGGATTGAACAAAGGGAGCAGGCAGATGGAGGTGAGAAAGTGTTTTCTGGGTCTGAAAGGTCTTTAATGAAAACTCAGAGCAGCCCAAACTTGATCTGATGATGAAGGGGGATTAAAGAGTCGCCTCCTTATAAGACCAGCACCAGCCTTGGAACACTCTCCCATCACCATCCCCAGGAATGTTTCTTGAGCACTGTCTGTGTGCCAAGCCCTAAGCAAGGCACTGGGGACACAGAGGTGGACAGGACACACTCCCGTCTGTCAGGACACTTGAATGCCATAATGACTTCCTATAATATATGAATTTGTATAAGATTAGCTTTCTCAGGATGCCCCTCTTCTCAGTTAAAAGTATTATTTCAGTATCTCATGAATCGAAGGAAAAGTACCCAATGTACTCAGCCCTAATATGAAACTAATTTATAGCTTTCCTACGAAAGCTATAACCCAATCTCAGCACAAGAATATGGGGAAAGGGGCAAAGGAGAGGAGGTAAGCGGGAGGATGGGTGGAAGAAGGGTAATTAGTGGGTCCACACCTGTAGTGCATCTTAGAAGGGTACAGGTGAAACTTACTAAATGTAGAATATAAAAGTCTGAACACAGTAATTAAGAAAATGCCATGAAGGCTATGTTAACCAGTTCGATGAAAATATTTCAAACTGTATATAAAACCAGCATATTGTACCTCATGATTGCATTATTGTACACAGCTATGATTTAATAAAAAAAAAAAAAAAAGTATTATTTTGGGAAGTACACAGAATAGAAAATGGCTTATTATTAAACGAAGGTTTGTGTTTTTCTTGAGAGGTAGGAAGGAACAATGAAAGGTCAGATGCTTCGATTTCTCTTGCTCAGTTGAAGATGGTCTCCTGAACACAGATCAGCAGGAATCAGCAATCTGTCAAGTGGATACCATTACAGAAGCATGGGGAACACTTAAGACCTAGTGGTTTTGAGCATGCACTCTTGAATCAGACAGCCAGGCTCTTGCCACTCACCTACTCTGTGACCTTGGGGAAGTTACTAAGCCTCTCTGGGCCTCAGTATTCTCATCTTTAAAACGTGAGCAATAGTAGAACCCATTCCGTATGTTGTTGGAAAGACTAAGCGAGTTAATGCGTGCAAAGCCCTGAAATATGCCTCGTTTATAGTAAGTGATCAGTTAAGTGTGGCTGTTAAATTATTATATGATAGGCTGCCAGGAGTCTCCTTAGCGCAGGCGTGAATGGTGCTGCTTCGGTTGTCCATATACAAGGAAGAAAATTCTTAAATCAATAATCTAACCTCCCACCTTAAGAAACTAGAGCAGGACTTGGATTAAAGATGGCGGCTGAG